>PVHP010043725.1:0-14714 GCA_004024765.1 Zapus hudsonius
CTCTCCTGGGCGTCCTGGGCGCATAGAGGCAGGATGCTGACCCAGAGAAGAAGAGCGGTCAGCACGCAGGCCCCGTGCCCGCCTAGGAGTGACTGCGGGGCCCTGGCGCCCTGCATCCAGCTGGTCTTCATCCGGGAACCATAGGCGACCCAAAGCGCGTGCAGACAACTGCTGAGCCTGGCAAACCGCCTCTAGGAACGTCCTTGTGCAGACAGACCCACGCGGGAGCTGGTAAGGTGGCAAAACGTGTGGGCTGCCAGGTCCACAAGAGGCCCATATCACTGGAAGCCAGGTTGTCTTAAAGCCCCTCTCTCTGGATCCCCTCCCCATACTCTTCCCAGATGGATCCCAAAGTTTCCCAGTCTCCTCCTATTGCAGGATCCACTCAAAATTTATAATGTCATTATCACTACCTCATCAACTCAAAATCCGGGGAATCAGCATCTAAACTCTTTAAATGGACTGTGGAGAGGGTTCCCTAACAGTGATCTACTATAAATACTGCTGTCTAGATGGTCCACCCTTCCTTAGAGAGAGAGAATGGATGCCCCAGGACCTCCACCGCTGCAAACGAACTCCAGAAACTTGTGCCACCTCATGCAGCTGTCCTTACGTGGTTACTGGGAAATCAAACTCTGGTTCCTTTACTTTGCAGGCAAATGCCTTAACCTCTAAGCCATCTCTCCAGCCCCTACCCTTTCTTTTTTATGTAAAGTAACACACATTTGCATCTGATCGCTTCTGTCTGTTTGCTTTCTGCCTGTAAAATCTGGGATGGTAGAATCTGAGCTGGTTGGCACCTGTTTTGCTTTCCTTGGGTACCTTGTGCCTGGCAACACTTTCTGGTCCTGCTACTTGCTGCCATTTCTTAGAAATTTGTGATCCTTGGGGCTGGAGAGATGGCCCAGCGGTTAAGGCACTTGCCTCCAGTGCCTAAGGCCCCACATAAGCCAGACCCACAGGGTGGTGGCCCTGGTTTTTGTTCTCTCTCTCTCTCTTTCTCTCTCTCTCTCTCTCTCTCTCTCTCTCTCTCTCTCTCTCTCTCTCTCTCTCTCTTTCTCTCTCTTTCTCTCTCTTTCTGCTTGAAAATGAATAAATAAAATATTTTTAAAAAAGAATTTGTGATTCTTGGTTTCATCCAAATTCACTTTATTAAATAAAATGATATCTATAGGTTTTTTAAAAAATACTCCCTCCTCTGCCATGGCTACCAGTAGAGATGACAGAGAGACAGTGCCCTTAAGTGTCCTTTGGGACCTTGATTATGTTGGAAACCTATGAGAACTGCTTGGAATTCTCTAACAGACAGTAAGAAATTGCTTTTCCTAAAAAGCCTTGATTCCCTGAGCCAACATAGCAACTGCTGACGCAAAACTTAGCTCTTGTTCTAAAGGTAAGAAAGTTTATTCTGAGCATAATGTGATGATGGATTTGGGTTGCCCTAAATGACATGTTCTATGATAGAAGAGTTTATTTACATTGAACTTTCACAAACACAAAACAAAATCAACTCATCAGTCAACGCATTGACCAAATACATTGATGAGACTATGAGGTGTGAACTGAGCAGTGTTAAAAACTCTACAAGGTTGATTGATTAGAACTTCTGTGACAGTGAAGAGATGGAATGTCATAGATATTTTTTAAATTTATTTATTGATTTGAGAGAAACAGACAGAGAGAGAGAATGTATACGCACCCATCAGGGCCTCCTGTCATCACAAACTCTAGGTGCATGCACCACTTTGTGTGTCTGGCTTTACATGGGTGCTGGAGAATTAAACCCATATCATCAGGCTTTGTAAGCAAGCATCCTTTTTTCTTTTTGTGGAGGGGCTTGGGGGTCTTGGGTAGTGTTGTAGTCAACCATTCTCTCATTGCTGCAACAAAAAGAACCCAACCGCCGGGTATGGTGGTGCACACCTTTAATCCCAGCACTCGGGAGGCAGAGGTAGGAGGATCACTGTGAGTTCGAGGCCAGCCTGAGACTACAGAGTGAATTCCAGGTCAGCCTGGCTAGAGTGAAACCCTACCTAAAAAAAAAAAAAAAAAAAAAGAACCCAACCAAAGCTGCCTGTAGAGTTTGGGGTTATTTGGCTTACAGACTTCAGGGGAGACTCCATCATGGCAGGGAAAATGATGGCATGAGCAGAGGGTGGACAGCACTGCATATAGCAGCAGGAAGGTGTGCCAAACACTGGCAAGGAGAAGCTGGTTTATAACACCCATAAGCCTTTCCTCATCAACACAGCTCCAGCAAGGTTCCAATACCCAAACTGCCATCAGCTGGGGGTTGATCACTCAGAACACATTTGTTTGTGGGGGACACCTGGATCAAACCATGACAGGTAAGATCTCACTTTAGCCCAGGCTGACCTAGAATTCACTATGTAGTCTCACACTGGCCTCGAACTCACAGTGATCCTCTACCTCCTGAATGCTAAGATTAAAGGCATGCACCATTATGCCCAGCTATAAGCAAGTATCTTTAACCACTGAGCTATCTCTCCAACCTTTGTTACAGGTCTTGAGTTATCTTGGGCTATCTTAAATAGTCATTCTCTGTCCACCTCTTTGTGTATCTAACATCCTTGTGATTTTAGGTAAATTCTTTCTAATATACTAAGAGATCATACCAGCTTCCACCAACCCAAAGACTAAGAATTCCCTCAGCATCTGAAGGCTTGGGCTTGTGAGAGAGATCCCTGACTTTGTTATTTGCTATAGTAAAAATATCCTACCTGATATTTTCACCAATATATTTGAAAAGTGCCTTGGTTTATGACGTTTTGGGAGATCTATACCTAAAAGCTTCATGAGCTTGTTATCACGTTTAAACATGATATTTGGGGTAACCTAAATCTGTGTTCCTAGGGCAAGATCATTCATATTTGGCTCCAGAATAAACTCTCATTCCCTTTGAGGTGTGAGGTGTGCTTTGTGCACTGACAGAAGGTTACAGTAAAGCAAGGACATCTCTGCTATACATTTAAAATTTTTTTATTTTATTTATTTGTTTGTTTATTTGTTTGAGAGAGGGAGAGAGAGAGCAAGCACCAGGTCTCTTGACACTGCAAAAAAACAGACACATGTGCCACTTTGTGCATATGACTTTATGTGGGTACTGGCCTTGAACCAAGGCCGACAGGCTTTTTCTTAATCGCTGAGCCATGAGCTTTTGGGCTGATGGACACAATATGGTCTGCAAGCTAAAACATTCCAAAATAATACATAACAGTCACAGAAATGTTAGTTCAGATACAAAGATTGGGAACTGATGGTTATAAGGGACTCCACATGCATGCACACCATATAAACATGTGTGCACACCATATACACATGTGTGCACACCCTACACACATGCATGCACACAATATACACATGTGTGCACACCATATATGCATGCATGCACACCATATATGCATGCGTGCATACCATATACACATGCAAAAAGAACTAAGAACCTTGTACCCTTTCCTCTAGTCTCCATTTCATTTTTTGGGATGTGCTATCTTAACTTTAGGCCACCTTGCCCAAGGACCAAGATGATTGTCCATTTTTCTTACTACTGGACCCAAATAAGGAGTCAATAGCAAAAATGATTTCTAAGAGCCTGTTATATGAGTAAATGATTAGGGAAAGTATTGTAGAATGAAAGCAAGAGTTTCTGCCTGCTTGGTTATATTTGGGTAGTAGAGGAGAATCAATATAAATAAAATCAATCAGATTTTATTTTTTGTTTTCTATTTCTGACCCTTTCATACATGTGTACAATGTACTTTATTCCAATTCCCTCTCTTTTCCTTCCCCTCCCACGAAAACACCTTGTCTTTTCAGTAGATCTTCCTCCTGCCTTCATGCATTATTTTTTTTCACTTGTTTGTTGTTTGTTTATTTGTTTGGTTTTTGGCCCATGCATGATCTTGGGTAAGAGGCTATTTACTAGATAATGGACAATTCATCAGTGGCTCTGCCACTAATGGACATGGCTTCCCACCTCCCAGCAGTCATCACTGTTTATCCTGGGGAGGTGCTGGGGTCTCATGAACTCCTCCCTCATCTACGATGGGTGTTGACATGCTCATTTCTGTGCAGGAGACTGAATCTGCTGTGAATTCATGAGTACAGCATTCTGCAGCCCCACATACTATTCTCATGTTGAGATCACAGTGCATACTTCCTGGCTTTTATGTAGCTGTTGGGGATCCAAACTCAAGTCCTCATGCCTGCTCAGAGAGCATCTTACTGAGCTATCTCCCCAGACCTCTATTCTAAATATTTAGAAACTCCAGTTTATTTTTAGATTATATGCATATCGCGTATTCTACTCCTATTCTTTCTCAAGACTGCCTTCTTTCTGCCTCCTCTTCGAGGAAGTGAGGAGGATCAAGTTTGTGCATGCCTGTGCTTGGGTGTGCCAGGGCATCTTGCCATTGCAAAGGAACACGACTCTTGTGGCATTTTTTTGTGCCTGCCTTATGTGCTGGGGAATGGAACTCTGGCTGGTAGGCTTTGCAAACAACAAATAAATAAATTAAATGAGTGGTGAATGTGAATGACTCTGCTTCTCTGAAAGCAGCACAGCCCCTTATTAATGGTCTTTGCAACTCTGGTCTCCACTGGGTTAAATAGCTGGACTTAACAATGACTCTCAGTGTCCTGCAAGTCAAGGGATCAGTTTTCCCCTGAGAGTCACTTCTGCCTTTATTATGATGCAGCATTTGAGATGGGGAACTGCCCTGAACATTTTGCAGTTAGGACTTATGGTTATTAGAAATGGTCCTCTTATGACATTCTCTGTATGGACTCACAGAATCATGTGCGATATGGGTACCTTTGCTTCTTCCCTGGTGAATCAATCCACCTCCCAAATGTTCCACCTTGAAATAAAATGGGGTGAAATCATGCTCTGAGGGACACTTTCAGTCTTCATGCTGTGAAATGGCTCCATTTGCCCCAGGGAGGGACAGTTGGTCTAGTGCTGATCTCAACATCGGAATATCTGCGTTTTGTTTTCTCAATCATGAACTGTAATTTAATGTTTAATTTCTTTAAGAAAAGGTTGTGTTATATGTGTGTGGTGAGCATGCGTGCACGCATGTTCCTATGTGTGTGAGTCCAGCGTGTACATGTGTCTGTGTGTGCACGTGTATGTGCAGGTCTGTATGTGGAGGACAAAGGACAATGCCAGATGTCTTCCTTGGTAACTCTCCACCCTGTATTTTGAGACAAGGTCTCACCCTGAACTTGGAGCATGTGGATGTAGCATGTAGTCTAGCTAGTCAGCAAGCTCCAAGGATCCTCTCATCTCCACCTTTATAGTGTTGAGATCACAGTGCATACTTCCTGGCCTTTATGTAGCTGTTGGGGATCCAAACTCAAGTCATCGTGCCTGCTCAGAGAGCATCTTACTGAGCCATCTCTCCAGACCTCTACTCTTAATATTTGGAAACTCAAGTTTATTTTTAGATTGTGTGCATATCGTGTATCCTACTCCTATTCTTCCTCAAGACTGTTTTCTTTATTCTCCTTGATGTTCCTATACCAAAGGAGACTCACATTTCAATTTTCAACATTCGCCTTTAGAAAATGAAATCAGATTGTCTGAGAGATAAAGATAATGCTTGTCCAGAAATGTTAAATGCCCCCAACCTCTCCAGTACAACTCTATACTCCTTTTGGAAAAGAGGTTTTTGAAGGGACATCCCCAATCTACACCAATGCACCTATACCTTTTTATTTGAGTTTGTAGCCCAAGTAGAAAGAAGATTGTCTTTATAATAATGGAATTCACAACATAGAGACATTCTGGACCATTCCAGGCCCAGATGCACAAAAGGAAATTGTGGACACTTCCATTTGAAACCAGCTGACCATACACAGGGCTTGGTGCAGTTGGAGTCAGAACCTTGGACAGCGTTCAGTCCGGGCCTCCGGAGGCTTGCTGCTGAGGGAACTGCGCTGTTACTCTGACCAGAAAATGCCATGGGAGCTGGGCACCTTGGCTCATAATTGTAATCCCAGAACTCAGGAGGCCAAGGAAGAACAATTTATGGAAAGTCAGCTTGGGCTGCATGCACAGTGTTACCCTGTCTCCAAACAACAAAACTACCCAGCAACAACAAGTGTCATGGACACTTGGATTAGAGCATTTTTTTCCTCCCTCTCAAATCTGCCTTCTTGGATCATCCAAGTTTCATTGTTTTACAGTATTGCATGGTTGTTGCTTTTAAATCATTTTTCTGAGCTGGGTGGGTAGTGGTTTTCCTGAGCAGTGACTAAATGCTCAGTCCTCATAATGCCGCCATCAAATGTCACCTCAAGTCCATCATGCTACAAATGTCTTGCCTCACTGTGTGCATATGCCCAAGATGGATTCGATTGGTTAATATTTATTGGCTGAATTATCTGTTTTCATTTATAATATCTTATGTTTCCTGGGTGTGGTGGTGCGCGCCTTTAATCTCAGCACTCATGAGGCAGAGGTAGAAGAATCGAAGTGAGTTCAAGGCCACCCTGAAACAATATAGTGAATTCCAGATCAGCCTGGGACTAGAGCAAGACCCTATCTCCAAAAAAACTAAAACCTTATGTTAGAGGACATTTTTGGGTTGAGTATAAGATGTGCAAAAGCAGATATGAATACCATGATTGGTTGCGCTACTGTTGAATGTGATATGATTGGGTTTCGACCACAAGCATCTTTCTGTGTTTGTTGTCCTTTTCATCAAAGACTGGTCCCTCTGAGACAGTAAATGAAGGAGCAGCCTTTAAAATTCAGGAGACACTAACAGCTGCTCATGTCATCCAGCAGGCCTAAGCTAAGCCAAGTCAGGCAGGTTAGGTTGGCTCTGAGACTGAGCCATGTAGAATGAAACAATGCAAAGGACCTACAGCAGCCCTCTACTGAGGCTCACACAGAGCACTCCAAAGCTAATAGTTCTTCGTTGTAGCTAACTCCTCAAATATAGAGCTGACATGTTTTAAAAAAATAGTAATCCCAGCACTCAGGAAGCAGAGGTAGGAAGATCACCATGAATTTGAGGCCTGCCTGAGACTACAGAGTAAATTCCAGGTCAGCCTTGGCTAGAGTGAGACCCTACTTTGAAAATTTTAAATATACATATACTGGGGCTGAGGATATGGCTTAGCAGGCAAAGGCACTTGCTTGCAAAGTCTACTGGCCTGGGTTCAATTCCCCAGCACCTATGTAAAGCCAGATACAAAAAGTGGCGAATACATTTGTTTACAGAAGCAAGAGATCCTGGTATGCCCACACATAACACTTGCAAACAAAAAAAATAAACACTCATCATGGAAGAATTTATCTACCACCTAATCATTTCAGTATGTGGGGAAAATACTGAAAAATGTTACAATGTGAAAATCATGTTTGTGGAGTGACTACTTATAAATTATGTCATATGACCTGACCTAATGTTATTTTTTTATCATTGAAGGCCATTTAAACTAAGCAAGAAACTAGAAATTTATTAAAAGATAGGGAAATCTAAATATACAATTAAAATATGTTAAACAATTTTTGTGTGTAGAGTATGTGTGTGGTATGGTGTGTCATGAATGCACGTGTGTGTGTGTGTGTGTGTAAATGCATGTACCCCATCCACTGTCCTTTTCTGATGATTTCTCACCTGCCTATTTCTTTCCTTGAAATGGGAACTCTCCCAAAGGTTTCGAGAGAGATCCTGCCTATCAGTGAACCCCAGCAATTCTTGGGTCTTTGCCCCCTGTGGATTGGGGTTACAGATGTGCATCTGCTTTTTACATGGGCTCTGGGAAGTTGAACTTCTGACCTAATGTTATTGTAACAACTACCATAAATTTAAGACAACACAAATTTACTGTTACATTTATTGCACATGGGTTTCACTGGGTTACATCACAGAACCAGCATGGCTGTGCTCCTCTGTGGAGTCTCTAGGGGAGGATCCATTTCCTTTCTCATTCAGGTTCATGGCAGAATTGTAGGCTTGAAGTTCCTGTTTCTTTGCTGTCTGTCAAGTAAAGTCCATTCTTCACTTTTAGATACTCCTCAGTTTATGGCTATCTTCCTCCAACTTCAAATTGGGTAAACTGAGTGTGGTGGCATATGCCCTTAATCCCAGCACTTGGGAGGCAGAGGTAGAAGGAATCATACTGTGAGTTCAAGGTCAGCCTGGGACTACAGAGTGAATTCCAGGTCAGCCTGGGCTAGAGCGAGAGGCTAACCTCAAAAAAAAAAGACAAAACAAAAAAATACTTAGGGGCTAGAGGGATGGCTTAGCAGTTAAAGTGCTTGCTTGGAAAGCCCAACGACCTGGGTTTAATTCCCCAGTAACCAACATAAAGCCAGATGCACAGGGACGCATACATCTGGAGTTCATTCGCAGTTGCTGGAGGCCTTAGCATGCTCATTCTCTCTGTCTCTCTTCTCTCTCCCTCTCTGCTTACAAATAAATAAAAATTCTTTTTAAAAAATTGTTCATGTAAGACCCTCATGTGATCAGCTCCCTTGCTTGGTGTGGTCTGGATTTCCAATGGGAAACCCCCATCTCTTAATTCTAGCCTCTCTGCTCCACTCTGCATAGTTACATATATCCACTATGTATGTATTTACATTCTGGATTTATCATGTAGGTAACTTTTCCTTAACTTTTCTCTAAACTTCCTATGGCCTCTAAACCCACCATGTGGGTGGATTTCCATTCTGGACCCACCATGGGTGCTTTTGCAATCTTTCCCCTTAGCTTCCCTTCACCTGAGAGAGGACATGGTGAAGGCCTTGTGTATCTCTTCTAAATTCTCCTTCACTTGCTCCTAGACTTTACCTTCCACACATTTGCAAACCCCTGATCTGTCCTTGGAAGCCTGTTTTCCATAGATGCCACACACCCATGGCTCCATTCTGACTTCTCTCTGAATGTATTCTAATTTCTCTCTAAGCCCAGTTTCTCTAGCTCTCCAGAGATCCACAGGTTTATTCTAGTTTTTCTCTGAAACTTCAGTCTCTCTTGACTATGTTTTCTACATACAATCACGATCTGGCCTTTCTTCCCAGATCCCAAATCTCTTTAAATAAACTGCATAATTTATGATTTCTCCCTAAATAAATTCAATAATTCATTTTTAAAAATTATTCAGCCAGGCGTGGTGGCACATGCCTTTAATCCCAGCAGAGGTAGGAGGATCGCCGTGAGTTCAAGGCCACCCTGAGACTACAGAGTGAATTCCAGGTCAGCCTGGGCTAGAGTGAGACTCTACCTCAAAAAAAATTATTCAAAGAGGTTGGGTGTGATGGTGCATATCTTTAGTCTAAGCACTCACTCGGGAGGCAGAGGTAGGAGGATTGCTGTGAGTTCAAGGACAACCTGGGACTAAAGTGTTAATTCCAGGTCAGCCGAGGCTAGAGTGAGACCCTGATTCAAAAAAAATACAAAATTATTCAATACAGAAAAGACTGATGAAGCCTGGGAAGCAATGCCAGAAGAGTCTAAAACAAGCTGGGCGAGGTGAAGCACACCCTAACCCCAGCACATGCTATTTCCTGTGTGTGATTAAACTTACTATCTCGAATGCATCTTCTCTCGGTTTTTTTCTTCCTGTGGGGTGGTTCTAGTTTTGGTTCTCCTAGTGAGCTGAACATGAGTTTCTGCAAGTTCCTGTGAGGGCACGCAGCAAATACAAATTTTCTGTCATAAGTAAATAATATTAATAAAGGATGAAATTACAACCCCCTCGTCTGGAAGATCTTAGTTTGCTTAGAGGTGCTAGAATCAGCCATCTGAGCCAAAATGGTGCAGAATGCTTGTGCCCACACACGCAGGTTATGTTTCCAGCCAGAGAAGAGAAGTGACTGACACACAGAGGTACAGAGACAGAAGGTCACAGCCTCCATGTATCTTATTGGAATATGGCTGGAAGTTGGATGATTGTGATTGGCTGAGACTCAGCTACTTGTTATAAGAGTAGGTTATAGTCTGCATCTCAAGTTAGATTGCAGCTCACTAGGTATGGAGCAACCTTTAGGTCAAACTTAATACTCTCAAGGGTGGAAATTTTAGGCAGAATGATGTAACAACAACAGCCTATAAAAACAATTCATTTTATTTATTTATAGAGAAGAAGAGGGAGACCCTATGAGCACTCCAGAGCCCAGAGTCACGCTCCATGTTGTACTCTGGCTTATGTGGGTACTGGGTAATTGAATCAGGGCAGGCAGGGTTTGCAAGCAAGCACCTTTAAACCATCTCCCCAACCCAGGAAACAAAATTTCTATGGGAAAAATATTTGAAATAACCAGGTGAAAATACCAATGCATGCTTATCACATAAAGATTTGATGAAAATTGTAGTAGATAATTGTTCTAAGTACCTTAGAAAAATGTAACCATGAGACAAAAGCTGGAACATTTCCCTCATTTGGAAAGAATGTTCTGAAAAAGCTGTCACTGCTCACAAACTTTGAGAGTTCCAGAATGTCCATATTCTCCAAAGGCAGGCACTCAGAATGCCCCACAGCCACTGGGGCTGGGTTCTCCCTCCTAAGCACGGGTGGGTGCCCAAGGCAGGAACCTGCCTGGCTGTGAGGCACATGGCCTGACTAATGTTCTTTTTAAAAAATATTTTTTATTTATTTGTAAGAGAGTGAAAGAAAGAGAAAGATGGAGAGAAAGTGGGTACACCAGGGCCTCCAGCCACTGCAAACTACAGACAAAGCCTAATTTCCAGGGTTCAATTTTCCAGTACCCATGTAAAGTCAGTAGTTAAAGGTGCTTACTTACTAAACCTGCTGGCCTGGGTTCAGTTCCCTAGAACCAGCCAGATGCAAAATGTGGCTCAAAGGGTGTGGTCAAACGGGGATGGTGGTGTACACCTTTAATTCCAACATTTGGGAGGCAAAGGCAGGAGAATCACCCTGAGTCTGAGGCCAGCCTGGGGCTACATAGTGAGTCCAAGGTCAGCCTTGGCTAGAGGGATAAAAAAAGTAACTAAAGCATCTGTCATTTGTTTTCAGTGGCAAGAGAGCACATGGCACACACACTCAAATAAAGAAAATATTTTTGTGCATCTGGCTTTACATGGGTACTGGAAAACTGAACCCTGGAAATTAGGCTTTGTATGCAGGTACCTTTAACTGCTGATCCATCTCTCCAGCACAAATGAAATATTTTTTAAAAAGAGGTACTGAGATCTTTCTGTCTCTGTGCATTTCCAGGAGAAAGCTGGGGGCTGTCCATCTTTCTTTAATCTGTGTGTGACAGTCAGGTGTGTATAGAGACCCGCTCCTCCCCTTCCAGCCCCTCCCTTTGAATGGGAGGTGTCTAGTTAGAGCTACAACCTAGGTGCCAAAACTGATTGGTCAGATATGAACCAATCAGCTGTCCCTCTGACTCACGTGGGGAGGACTTAAAACTAGCTTCCCTAGAGGACTCGGCCTCTCTTGTCCCACATGGCAATGGAGTAGAAGGACTGCTGGCCCAGGCCTCAGTGAGGTAAGGCCTGTACCCCTACCCCGCTGAGGTAGGAGGCAGGCTCCAGACCTTTCTCTCACGAACCTCTCTTTTTCACAAAGGGAGCTTTTCTGTTATCTTTTCTTGGGCTGCTTATCTAACTAAATAGTAAAAGCTCTGTGAACTTTCTGACACGTGGTTTTCCCCACACTGGTGGCGAGAAAACTTTATGACTTCCCACATCCAATTTCCCCATTCAACTCCCCTTTTCCTGATCTACTAAATTAGAATAAATGTATAACTAAAATTTAATTCTGTCCCTGTGTACAATTCTTTGGCATTAGAGGACAAGAACTCGGAGTAGGAGGAGGGGGAAGGGAGGATTCCAAAACTCTCTCTCTCTCCCCGCATTGCTTACAATTATTAATTAGCAGCAACCCGTATCATGTGTCTAACTTTCCAGTTTTACATCCTGACAATGTTCTGGGGCCTAGACCTTTGACATGTCCACATCTGGAAAGACACTCCTCACTGCCTGTCTGTCCCTAGAGACTTTAACCTCAGAATCCAATTGTTACAGCTGGAGCCATCTGCTAGCCAGAGATATAACTGACATTTTATTGCTTCCTGGCTAAAGACACTTAACTAAAACAGGTGACCATCTGGATTGCACTGGAGATTAAGATAAAATCTATCAAACACCTTGCAACCAATGGCTCTTCAGAAAAGAGAAAAGGCCATCAAAACTGAGAAGTTATACATGTGATGGTTAAAAAGGGGGGGCACAGTTTGAGGCATTATGGCAGCTAACTGTATGAGAGGATGCTATTTCTGACTGTGTTAATATCTTCTGTGACATACTGTACTCACCTGGAGAGGTTATAAAAATGCTTACTTTTGGATATGGCTGTTAAACTAGCAAAACCATTTGTCTTATTTTCCATGTTCCACAGAGAAGATCCTGTTTCTGTCAGAACTTATTTTCTAGACAACACACACTGGAGTTTGGTGGAGGAACTATCCTCACTATCCTCATCTGCAGGTGAGGAGCCTGTCGGGGGCTCAGGTGAACACGCTGTTGCCTGTCAGAGCCAGCTCCCTTCCTTACCTGGGCTCATCTCTGCACTTTGTACATACTCTTGCTGGTGTCCTCTGGGAGACTCCCGTGACTCCATCTAAAGTCCTGAAGTTGGGAGTGGAGAGGTGGCTCAGCAGTTAAAAGTGCTTGCTTGCAAAGCTTGATGGCCCAGGTTTACTTTCCCATGTAAAGCCAGATGCACAAACTGGTGCATGGGTCTGCAGCAGCAAGAGGCCCTGATGTACCCATTCTTTCTCCCTTCCTCCCTTCTTCCCTCCCTCCCTCCCTCCCTTCTTCCCTCCTTCTCTCCCTTCCCCTCCTTCTTCTACTCTCTGCTTGCAAATAAAACAAAAATAAGCCCTAAAGTTGTAGAACACCGGGGGAAAGGGTGCTTTGTAAACTAACAGGTACAACAAAAATACCCCCGAGTCTTTAAGACCTGAGGGGTGATGAGCACAGGAAGACGACCACAGGTCCTCCTGTGAAGGTGGGGCCCCCAAGTGACTTTGCCTCCCTCAACAATCATTAACTGCCAATAGCTCCTCTTGAAGGACTGGCATCTCGTGAACCCCTCCCCCACCCATGATGTCCCAGATTACTCCTTTATGGATTGATGATCCATGGTGTGGTAGTTTTGAGTAAATGTTCCCAATAGAATTTATTATAATTGTGAATTGTCTTCAGCCTTTTGGCTGGAGGAAGTGTCACTTTGGCCTGGCCTCCTGGGGTCTAGCCCTGAGGTATTTCAAATTGGATGCAAAATACTATGGATAAATATGCAAAAGAAAAGCTGGAACCCCAGCCTGGCAATTCTGCATTTTTGTGAGTTACAGTGTGCTTGCTTGCTTCTGGAGGTGCTGTCTCTGTCTCTGCTTGGAGCTGTGAAATGGGGCCAGCCTTTTTTCCTTAACTTCCCCTGGGTCTGTTACTTCAATAAATACTTTCCTCCCCAAAATTGTGCCTGGCTTGGAGATTCATCCCAGCAGCGTGTGGCCGACTATGACACATGGGTTCTCTCAAGAGCAGTGTCTTACAGAAGCCAGTTTGGTTCTCTCTTGACCCGCTCACCATGTCATGACTTGTACTACCTTGAGACTGCAGAGTCCACACCAGCAGGAAGGCCATTACCAAATGCCCTCCCTGGACCTTGGAACCCATTGCCTCCACAATGGTGTGAGCTGGAAAAGCCTTTGTTTTCCACTAGTGACTGTGTTTGGCATTCAGCCATAGCAATAAAAAATGGACATGGAGGGTCATGACAGACACCACAATTGTACCCCAGTGCTGAGGCAGGGGGGATATGGCTGGGTGAAGCATTCTGTATGTGCAGAAACTGCCAGTACAGGGGACAGCAAGTGTCTGTGAGAACAGCCACATCCCTTGGCCTGGACCCTTCACCTGACTGTTGTGAGAAGTGTGTCCTAAAGCGTCATCCCTTACATGCCACTGTTTTCAGTTTCTTGCTCCCTTTCAGGAGCAGGTCATTTCCATGCGGCCATTTGCATGCTGTTCTGTGCTCACTGTCATCACTGGGCTGGTTTGCATGTGGTTTGCTGCAGTCAGAAGCAGTTTGCATATTGTGTGTGAGCTCAAATAGCGTCCTCTGCGATTCTTGGTTGCTTCCAACTTTACAAAATGAATACTACAGGATACATAGCTTTTGCTTTTTATTGAAATTCTTATTATTTTCAGAGAATAAATTCTTTTAAGTCATATAAATGCATCAAAATATATAGATGTTCACAGTTGCTAAGTAACCATTCCTACCTATCCCAAGATGTTCTCAGCCATAAAAATAGTAGTGAGTCTTCGTTTAAAAAAAAAAATTAGCCAGGCCTGGTGGTGCATGCCTTTAATACCAACACTCAGAAAGCAGAGGTAAGAGGATCACTGTGAGTTCAAGGCCAACCTGAGACTACATAGTGAATTCCAGGTCAGCTTGGGCTAGAGTTAGAACTTACCTCAAAAAAGGGGGTTCTGGAGAGATAGTTTAGCAGAGCAGAAGGACTTGGGTTCAATTCCCCAGTACACACATACAGTACCCACATACAGCCAGATGCTGTGTCTGGAGTTCATTGGCAGTGGCTGGAGGCCCTGGCACTCCCATTCTTTCTGTCTGCCTGTTTCTCACTCTCTCTCTCTAATAAATAAAATGTTTTTTTTAAAGCCGGGCATCGCTGGGCATGG
>PVHP010043726.1:0-14409 GCA_004024765.1 Zapus hudsonius
AAAAAAAAAAAAAAAGTAAATAGCTGATCTCACAATTTTTTTTATTTATCGGCATGTGTGTATGGGTGTGCCAGGCTCTCTTGTTGCTGCACACAAATGCCTATCTGACTTTAGGTGGGTGTCTGGGGCATTGAACCTAGCAGGCTCTGCAAGCCCTTTGAATCACTGAGGCATCTCCCCAG
The DNA here is from genome assembly GCA_004024765.1 of Zapus hudsonius. Taxonomy (NCBI): domain Eukaryota; kingdom Metazoa; phylum Chordata; class Mammalia; order Rodentia; family Dipodidae; genus Zapus; species Zapus hudsonius. Next base: position 183 of record PVHP010043726.1, read on the forward strand.
ACCCTCACAGTCAGCTTTAATTAAACTCTGGTCTATAGGAAATAGTATTGGGAGATATTGAGCATATACTTATAAACCACAGGTTCAGTTTTGTATCTTGCATCTGAATGTCTGTTCTGAAGGAGGAGCATTTGGTTAGCCTGAGTCTCCCCTTGAGTCCGCAAGCCAATTCCATTTCTCCACAAATAACTTCTGTCCGGGTTCGTCACGCTGCAGCAATGAGAGAAAGATTGACTTCAACAGCCTGTATTTAAGTTAATCAACTTGAATTAGGGCCACCCATAAATGTGAGCATGAGAGAGAGAGAGAGACAGGAGATGAAGCAGGGAGGAGAAAGAGGGAAGGAAGGAGGAATGGAAGAAGTGAGGGAGGAAGGGAGAGCGAGTGAGAGAAAGGGAAGGAAAGAAAAAAGGTAGGAAAGAAGGAAGAGCAGGTATTATACCACCTGAAATCACATTGAGTGGTACCATTTGGGACACATTCTGGAACCTTCTAGACTGAGTGCTGATGGGTGACAGAGAGATGCAGAGTGAAAAGAAGAGGTAAGAAAGGACCAGAAAGGCTGTGGGTCCCCCGAGAGCTGCTGTCACGTTTGACTTGATAAATTTTACATGATGACTGTGATCCTTTGTTGTGTGATATAATTCATTGTTTTCAATAATTAATGTCACTAAGAGCAATGAAGGTAAATAATTTACCATAATTAACAAAGATGAGTGGTGTTATTTATTTATCATACTTTATAAAAGGTTATCTCGTGGAAAAGTCACTCCAGGGCCTCAAACATAAAAATTATGACTTGTTCCCCAGTACCACCACCAAGAAATTTACAGTGACGGGGCGGTGGAGACGGCTCAGTGGTTAGAGGGCTTGCTTGCAAAGCCTGCTGGCTTCCGCTGAATTCTCCTGACATCTGCTTAAAAGCTGGACAGGCAGCGATGAGAGACCCCGGCACGCCTACAAACACACAGACACATTAAATAAATGAGTAAATAAATAAAATTATAGTGGGCAGTGTCCAGAACTTGCTTCAGTGGTTTATTGCTTTTCTTTATTTACTCACTTATTTATTTGTGTCTGTGTGTTTGTAGGCGTGGCCAGGGTCTCTCATCGCTGCCTGTCCAGCTTTTTTTTGCGCTTGACTATAAAGCCTAATGATGGGAGTTTGAGTTCCCCAGTACCCATGTGAAGCCAGATGCACAGAACAGGACATGTTTCTAGAGTCTGTTTGTGATGGTCCGAGGCCCTGGTGTTCCCTCTCTTTCTGTCTCTCTTCTATTTCTCTCTGCTTGCCAATAAATAAATATTTTTTTAAAAAAAGAAAGAGGTTGAGGATAGACCTCAGTTTGTAGTGTTTGCCAAGCATGCAGGAAGACCTGCATAAGCGTGGCATGGGGTAAATACCTGTCATTTTGGCACTCCAGAGGCAGAGGTAGGAAGATCAGAAGTTCAAGGATCTCCTCCCCCATCACATAGTATGTCCAAGGCCTTCCTGGAATACATGAGATGCTGTCTTTAAAAAATAAAAAAGAGGCTGTAGAGATTACACAGTGATTAAAGGCATTTTTCTAGCAAAGCCTTTCATCCCCAGGTGTGATTCCCAGAACCCCCATAAAGCCAGATGCACAAAGGGGTGCGTGCATCAGTCCCCTTGTAACAGCAAAAGACCCTGACACACTCATATTCTCTCTCCTCTCTGTCTCTCTTTCTCTTTCTCTCTCTTCTCTTTCTCTGCTTGCAAGTAAATGAATCTATTTAAATAAAAGGGAAGGAGGCTGAGAACTGACTGGCTCAGTCAGTTAAGTGCTCGCACCCAAGCAGGAGGGCCTGAGCTAGGCTCTCCATGTAAACGCCTGTAAGCCCAGTGCTCGGGAGAGAGAGAAGGAGGAAGCCTAGGCCTTAGCTAAGGTCTTAGCAGAAGTAGTGAACTCCAAGTTCAGTGAGAGACACCGGCTCAAAAAATATGGTAAGCTGGGTGTGGCGGAGCACGCCTTATCCCAGCACTCTGGAGGCTGAGGTAGGAGGATCGCTGTGAGTTCAAGGCCACCCTGAGACTACAGAGTGAATTCCAGGTCAGCCTGGGCTACAGCGAGACCCTACCTTGAAAAACCAAAATAAAATAAAAGAAATTATATAACTTATAATTATGAAATAAACTGTATAATTCATGTATGTTATGGACATTTTCATTATATAAATTATACAAATCATATCATGAAAATGTCTATAACATACATGAATTGAGAAAGACACCAGACATTCACCTCTGACCTCCTCACATACAAACACATGCATGCACACACATATATGTATATATCCTGCACACATGAAAACACATGTATGTACGTCACACATAAGCCAAAAAAAAAGAAAGAAAAAGAAAAATAGCTCATGGCCTTCTCCAGAGTGTGGATTTTTTTAGCTTGCTCTGTGTGTGTGTGTGTGTGTGTGTGTGTGTGTGTGTGTGTGTGTGTGTGTGTTTCTTGTTGATCTTTGAGACAGGCTGACCTGGAACTCACAGCATTCTCCTGCCTCAGCCTTCTGAGTGCTGGGATTAAAGGCATTTCTGGATTTTTATCAGGCTTTCTTGCTGGGAGCCCTGGGATATTGCCAGCCACGATTCCCCACTGGAATCAGAAGTCACCGAGATTGAGTTTATTTTCATTTTGAGAGTTGGAGAAAGCCTTCCCTAGCGCAATAGGATTAATTTGGACCTGTGCTGAAAGATATTAGAATTAGTTCCATGATAGGTCCCTAGGGTGCTTTCTGGAGCACTTGTGGAATGTTGGATCGGGACACTTTCTGATTTGCAGGCTCTGTGATCAAAGTAATATATGTGGACCTCTAGCGCGGAGTTCCCACTTCTTTTCCTTAAATGTTAGTCTATCTGGCTACAGAGAAGTGCAGAAAACCCCGGCGCCTGGTGCAGGCTGTCCATGTAACCTGCTGTCTTGTTTCCTAGCACCTAACATTCACCAGGGAGTTTGACTCTGATTCCCTGAGGCATTACAGCTGGGGAGCCGACACCCTAGACAACGTGAACCTCGTCTCCAGCCCCGTTCATTCTGGGTGAGTGTCCTGGGTGCCCCTTGTCTTTGGATTCTCAGTGCAGTTATTGCTTAAACTTCCCACCTCTGTATTCGCATGACTAGATTTACCTGTGAAACATCCTCATGAATGAGAATGTGGTATGTGCCATGCATCACTTAACAAATGCAAATTTAACAAACGTATCAGGTGTCTCCGTATAATTGCTCTTTATTACTGAAAGCGGTTTCAAAAATGACCTAAGTTACTGGTGCAATGAGATATCCTAATTATTGTGATCTTCTTTTAATCTTTATTTTTCCTTTTTTGATTAAAAGAGATGAAATCCATTTTTCTTCATTTGCTCACAAGAAGCCCTTTTCTCTAGCTGATGTTTCTCCTCAATAAAAATAAATGATGTAATTTCTGTTCACGTTCATGAGCTGATTTTTGCGTATTGACTGTAAAGAAAGGAAATTTTCAATTAAATATTTTAAGTAAAACAACAGCTCCGATAGTCTCATCTTCTTCTCATTTGATATCAGCCCCCATTTTTGATATCAGCCCTCCATTTTTGATATCAGCCCCCATTTTGATATCAGCCCTCCATTTTTTATATCAGCCCCCCATTTTTGGTACCAGCCCCCCATTTTTTATATCAGCCCCTTTTTGACAGATGTCTTATTTTGTGTGTTTGTCCTTTTCAAAAAGAAACTATAGACTTAGAATTTCTCAACTGAAGTTGGGACCGACTCGCTGCATTCCTGCAATAAAATTACAATTAAGTTGTATTAAGTTATAATTAGAAAAAAAAAAGGAATTTTTTAAAGAAAAAAAATTTAAAAATCCACGTTAGAAAGGAAGCAGACAGATAAATGTGTATGCCCCAGAAGTGCTGGTGAAACTTACATCAGAGAGCTCCTGACCAATGGAATTAAAGGCGGGAGATCAAAAACTACTTGACAATCGAACTCATAAATTAGTTTATTTTTATATCTTGACTTCCTTACCATTACGAAGTTCATACTTAAGACATGGATATCCACATGAACAGATTAAGAATAATTTGTTAAAAATAACAAATGATTGTATTTTAAATTTCTCGAGGTGTGTTCGCCTTTGAAATTGACATGTAGGCCTAAATTAGTCGTGATCAAGGACAAGGAGGGACCCCATTAAAGGATTTAATGATAATTAGCATCTGTGGACTGCCTTCCTGCTGCTTCTAATGGGTTTGACTCGCTAACACGTGGTCTGTTTCATGTACCTGGCTTTGTGCCGAGTCTTCTGTGCATTGTCTCATTGATATCTATCCGTCAGGTACTTTCCCCATTGCCTTCATAGGGAAGGAATGTCATAAAATATCAATGCAGAATTTTTTTTTTTGAACCACCACAGTTCCAAGAAAAACATCTATTCAGTGTGATTTCTGTGGCAGTAATTTACACGAAAATGCCTTATCAGCTCTGAACTCCATGGTGGTGAATTATATTAATTTGTAAAATATGTATAATGCTTTCTATTAGATGTGCATGGGCTTAAAAGTATCCAAGTTAAACTGGGCATTGTTGCACACGCCTTTAATCCCAGCACTTGGGAGGTAGAGGTAGGAGGATCTCCGTGAGTTTGAGGCCACCCTGAGACTACAGAGTGAATTCCAGGTCAGCCTAGGCTAAGCCAGGAAGTCAGTCATTTAAAAGAAGCCACATTGCACCAGAGCTTTAAGGCATGTTCTAGGGGGCAATGCAGCCAACTGAGGCATTGAGATGAGATAATAAACCAAGAAATGAACAGACCTTGGAGAGGATGAAGGTTTTGAATATGCAAATCGCCTTCCTTTGGCTTGAATTCTCTGGAAGATGGTAGACATCAGCGGCTTGCTCACTCCAAGAGGAAAAAGTAGACTTGCTGTCCACGTGTACAGATCACACTAATGTCAGGTCTGGGGAGTATGTCATAGGGCCATTTAAGGCAAGTTTTTATTTTATTTTATTTGTCTCAGTTGTCCCATAAATGCCAACGGTCATGGTTTCATTTTCTGATTCTTTTAAATTAATTAATTTTTTTTTTTTTTTTGCTGGTCATTGACATTTTCGGTTGCTTGCTTCTAATTATCTTCCATTAATTTCTCCCGTTTGCTTTCTAAATTGTTTTGCAGCTACGCTTCTCCACTTCCTCAGTATGACTCAAGGTGACAACTGTGTCCTTCATGTCACGTGACCCACCCTTCTCTGTATTTTTAAGTTGTGTGAAATCCTCCCACAGTCAAACCCTATCAGCGTCTGTAGTGTGTTGGCATCTGTCGTCTTGCTGTTTGCAACTTAGAAGCATCTCTGTACTAGTCGTAGGGTCCCTTGTAGCTTTCTTGATGTTGTAAGAGCCAAATACTACCCGGCATCCCTTTCATGTGTTCCTCGATGTTTCTACAGAATTGTGTTGCATGATATATATTTTTGCACAGAATATGTAAAGAGTAAGTTTGGAAAACAAATTATTCTCATTCATCATATCATTGAGCCACAGAACTTGCTTAGCGACACTGTTGGCCTATGACGTTCAACCTTTTAAACAATAATTTAAACAGTACTTGGTTCATTGATTTGCAAGCTGAGAGAGACAGAAGAGAGACAGAGAATGGGCGAGCCAGGGCCTCCAGCCACTGCAAACGGACTCCAGATACAAGTGCCACTTTGTGCATCATGTGGGCACTGGAGAACCGAACCCCGCTTTGCGTGCCAGCTTCTTAGCCACTGAACCATCCCTCCAGCCCAAACAATATTCTGTTAAATAAACAACAACCTTGCATTTTGGGACTATGCTATCACAACATGGAGAGACAGTCTCTCCCAGCGTGCCTCTGAAATCATCTCCGACGTATTTTGTTCCCTTGGCTTTGACATTCTCTGTGGCTGGCACATTCTTAAATTGCTCAGTGCCTTCTCCCTCTGGCTACTCAGCTACAACCCCCGCACCTCTGTGCACCCACACCTTTAAGTCTCACGTCTTTCTAAACTCTGCTCCTGGCATCATCCAGTGGTGCCCCAGGTCCACACCAGAAACCCTGCCTGCACTCTTGATCCGCTGTCCCCGACCCGGGACACATGCCAGTGGGTGTCGGTACCAGAACAACCACATTGTCAAAACCAGAGTTTGTCAAGAGCCATTTTTAATCCATCACAAGGCCCAGTGACAATCAGTTTTGACTTTTAAAAAAATCAGATTTTTTTAAATCATAGGCTCCTTTATAATATTGTGTAAGTAGCTCAAGACAACATCCAGTGAACCTCAGACTATTCAACACTGGAAACCTCTCCTGAGAGCAGTCTTGACTGGAGCAAGAGAGGCATCATCGTTATTATTATCTTCCTGCTTTTGAAACAGTCCTTTCCATTTGAACTTGACAATTCCAGGGATCCAGGTCTCTCAGGCTAGATTATTATCAAGCACACACACCAACTCAAGAAAATCAATTAAATCGAAAAACTGAGCAAAAGACGAGTCCACTTTTCTGATGAGCAGTTGGTTCTGAAACTCTGGTTGGCTGAAAAATTTAAACCAACAAAAAAACAAAACAACCTACGGGCTTCTTGTGAGGGATGCCAGGGGAGTCCATGTGTTAGAGAGCAAACTCAGGAAAGAGCCACTGGCTAGGAAGCCCAGACCTGTGTGTAGGGTGTAACCACTGTGTGTAGATGATTGCATAGTGAAGAATTTTGATGGATGGGATTTTTTTTTTCTCAAAACAATACTATAGAAATTGGAAGGATTTACTAATGATGCCCTGGATATTCTCAGATGTGGGAAGTAGATCCCAAGAGCATGTGTTTACGTTCCTGTCTGCTCACTGGGTTCGTGTCTCCCAGAGTGCCCAAAACTCTGTCACAGAGGTAGCCTTACTGAGCAAGGACACAATTCATTTCTTTAAATGGCCATGTCTATATGTAGAAAAATCTTTCCTCATTAGCTTTAACATAAAGGCCAACGACAGAAGCATATGATTTAGAGATATTTTCTTAAAAATAGAGATTCGCATTCTACGTCTGTCGGTACATGAAGCATTCAACCAGGCTATTTTAAATAACTTTAGTCCATATCCTCACTGTAAAGATCTAATAATCCCTTTCCATCAAAATTGTCTTAGGACATCTATTCACTTGCTTTTATTTTTCTATTCTGTTTCATTTTAGTAGGAGAGTGTTGCTATGATTAAATATCCCTTCGTGATGACTTATGTGTGGTTAGACATACGGTGGAGTTTCATCTTACTTGTACGAGAGAGAGACAGAGACAGAGAGACAGAGACAGAGAGAGAATCCCAAAGTCAGCCCAGGGGAGAAACCACTGAGTTAAACTGACTACTTTAGCCTGTCTACAGAGACTGCAGTGCTGGGCATTTTCTGGTTTAAACAGACCAGCTGACCCTCCTATAATTCCAACTTGGAGTTACTCTTCCTTCAGCGTGGGCATCTGGAAACAGGCTTGGCTTCCTGGGAGGGGGCTACATCCCACCCAGACGGCCCAGCGTGCAAGTTCAGTGCATGTCTGATGGGGCTCCACTGTATTTCCTTCCAACTTCCCCTTATCCAGAGGACACTGAGCTGCCCTGGGTGTGGCCCTGAACTTGACCATTCGTCTCCCAGGCTGCTGTGAACAGTGTCTTTCTGTCTTTGATGGCTTCTGATCTCCCTCCCAACCCCACAGGTTTCTGGTTAGCTTCATGGTGGACGCCAGAGGGGGCTCCATGCGAGGAAGCCGTCACCACGGGATGCGGATCATCATCCCCCCACGCAAGTGTACGGCCCCCACCCGCATCACGTGCCGCCTGGTAAAGCGACATAAGCTGGCCAACCCACCCCCCATGGTGGAAGGAGAGGGCTTAACCAGTAGGCTGGTAGAAATGGGTCCTGCGGGGGCACAATTTTTAGGGTAAGTTTCGTGCATTTTCATCTTGGCCCTCTTCCCATGCTTTTGACTATTTTGATCCCCCCCTCCCCGCCCCTGGTTAACTAGGGAAGTTAACTAACTGTAAGAAAGCTTGGTGGCCCTCCCTGGGGACACTCTGGGGTCGCCAGCTGTGTGATTCTATAAACGACGAATGTTCAAGGCTCTTACTAACCCCGTAGCATGCCCCCCTCCACGTGTGCACCGACCCTCCGGGAGGCCAAGGCACCATTCCCGGGATGCATCCCAGATGCTGGAATTGTGTGACGTCACTGGAGAAGGGGCTGGTCTGACAATGTGTCCTTTGACAGATTTATTCTGCAGAAGCCTGATCCATGGCTAGATGGATACGGCATTTTTCTGGAAGGAATCATCAGCCTGTTTCCTTCTCTGAGGTGGCCCTTGGGTGCAAGGCAGGCAGGTCCTGTCGTGACGGACTGTTTGTTCACGATCTCCCCTTCTCGTTTCTCTTCCTGCTGCATGGATGCTATACAGTAAACTGCATCTGCCTACCCACCCTCCCCCTGTAAATGAGGGCGAGGGCTTGGTTAGCCGAATCCTGCAGCTTGGGCCTCAAGGAACAAAATTTATTGGGTAGGATCTTTATAGACAAGATACAGAATGTCTACAATTTTTTTTTTTCCATCCTTGATATTTTTTTTTTCTGTCACACCCATGGTCTTTTTCTTATCTTAAGTTTATCTTTATTTTTTTTTTTTACGTTAGCTTTTTTTCTCTCTCAACACTTTCAGTTGATCTGTGTCACTGAAAGAAAGACGCACAATGGCTTGACTTTAATGTCCCATCGCTACCTTGGGCCTTTTTAGCATGTGGGCTTCACCCGCAAGCATTCCGCTTCTATGACGCGCTCTGTAAACCTCTTTCATGTGAAATGGTTTTTGGGGTTTGGTTTTGGTTTGGTTTTTCCTGAATGTGATTCTTTTGAAGGCTAGACTGACAGTCTAATTTTAACCCAGGGGGAGAGAAGATATTTGCAGGCTGAGAGTCAATATTTGCTATCAGTGAGTTTTGTGTCTGTGTGTGTCTGTGAGTGTGCGAGTAAACATTGTTTTATTTTGTGTTTTTTTTAAAAAGCACTTATGTTACTATGTATTCTTTATGGGCTTTGAGAAGAAAAATACTAGGGAGACATAAAATGTTTTGGGAAGAAGCGTTACAAGATATTTAAAGGAAATGGACAGGATAGTCTGCTGAGTTGTTAAACTGTCTTCTTTTGTCTTGTCTAAGCTGAAATGGGTTGGTATTCGTTGCTTGTTTGCCTGTCTGTCTGTGTGATGGTTAGACCTGCCTTGGCAGCCCGCATGGAGACTCTGACGAAAAGCGATGCCTGGCATTCGCCTGGTCACAGCCCTTGTTCGTCCCTTCCCGTCCCTTCCCATAAGCCACATTACCTGAGTCCTGACAGAGACAGTATCAGCCACATTCACCTGCAAAGATTGTGTTTTATTTTTAAAAAAACCAAGAAGCAAATTTCATGCTTAATTATAAAGTATGGTTTAAAACCGTGGCAAACACTTTAATGAGTTATCATTAATACTTTAAGAAATAGATTTTGTTTCTACTTGTTCAAAAGTAAAGGCTTCATAAAAATTGCCTTAAAAATTCCAATTTGAAGAGCCGGGTGTGGTGGTACATGCCTTTAATCCTGGCACTCGGGAGACTGAGGCAGGAGAATCAGCACGAGTTTGAGGCCAGCCTGGACTGAGTTCTATGTCAGCCTGGGCTAGAGAAGAGAGACCCTGCCTCAAAGAAACAAAAATGAATAAAATTCTGATTTGAGTTAACTATTTGGTCAATGTGAAATTATGATGTCAGTCTTCCCTGCTTTAAACAATACTTTTATAAGTAATTACTAATTTTTATGTCTCTGATCTTTACGGTGTTATGACAGGTACAAAAACACCTGAGTTAGAACGGCACCTCTGTGGGGAATGCTGATACTGTCTACCGCCAGAAAGCCAACGACATGACCCGTGTGTGACTGTGGTCTGCTTATGTCTGGTCGGTCATGTCTTGTAGCATTTATCTCACTGTTCAAATGAGCAGAACGAATTCCCAGAGCTTGATGGGCCAGCTCCAAATGGCAGCCATATTTTTCTATTCCTTTACAAAAGGACACTGTCAGAAGTTAAGGTCTTGACGTGATTACGTTCCAAGCAGCAGGTGTCTTTGCAGAAAGTTTAAATGTGCGCATACAGGTCATATTGAGGCCAGGAAATGCAGCTAATCTCTCACAGAAAGTTGGGGGGAGTCTTGTTAAGGTGAATTTCTCATCACTGTAGGGGAAACAGCAATAAAGGTCCCAATTAGGGAGTCTTCATAATTTCTTTCTTTAAGGAAATGACTGTGTCCTTTTAGAAAACCATTACATTTTTTATAATGCATTTATTGTGTTTTTATATGTAAAAAAAACATGGACCAGCCTTCTCTCTTATTTTAATTACTTTTCATTCCTGCATTCAAATTTATATGTATTTAATTCCTCCCCCACCCCATTAAATTTAATGCCTAGCACACCACAGGCCTTTAAGAATTGTTCTTGACTGACTGAATGACGGCCTGTCAAAAGGCTTGTAAGATGTTATTATTTAATTCGCAAATGATTCCTCAGCTTTGAATCCATGCCAACCTCAGTGGCACCTCCGCTTTTCGAGTTAACACTGTTAATGAGACATTTTTATTTTGAGTATGGTTGATACTGCAAATAGACTGAACTTGATACCAAAATGATGTTGCTGTTGTTGTATTTTTATTTTTATTTTTCCCCAGCCCTGTCATAGTGGAAATCCCTCATTTTGGGTCCATGAGAGGAAAAGAGCGGGAGCTCATCGTTCTTCGAAGTGAGAACGGTGAGACGTGGAAGGAACACCAGTTTGATAGCAAGATGGAAGATTTGACGGAGTTACTGAACGGCATGGATGAAGGTAACGATGGCTCCTAGGATGCTCACAGGCAGATCTCAAAGGACAGGCTAGGTTACGGGGCGCAGAGCCTGAATTTTCACAGGCTTGTTTGCTACTCGGGAATCCATAATGCTGACTTCTGGCTTCTGTTCTGTATCAGGGGCATGGAGTTATGTTGGGACCAACACCCCTCACCACCACAGTACAGACGGGCACATCTCGGATGGGTCTTGCTGTGTCTTTTGTTTTTTTTGGTTTTTAAAATTTCTGTTGGACAGGCATAGCGTGTGTGTGTGTGTGTGTGTGTGTGTGTGTGTGTGTGTGTGTGTGTGTGTAATTTATTCAAGAGCGAGAGAAAATGGACACACCCTGGCCTCTTGCCATTACAAATGAACTTCAGACACACGCACCGCTTTGTACATCTGGCTTTATGTGGGTGCTAGGGAATTACACTCAGGCCGACAGGCTTTGCAGGCAAGGGAGTCATCTCTTCCCCACCCAGTCCTCATTTCTTTCCGTTTCTAAACAGATTTTGCAATGTCATCAAAATCCAACAAAGTTTTCAAAGTCAAACATGGATAAGGTGAAGGTGAAAAAAATATGGAAATCACGTAGCATTTTTAGGAGAAAGGAAATGCTCACAGAACAAGCACGTACAGTTCATTTTTACAAATATTTTTTTTCCAGTTTCTTCAGTTTCTCACAGCTTACTTTCACACCCTGCTTACATTTTCACTATCTCTTGGGTCATAATTAGTTTTTTTTAAATAACTTTCAGAGAATTGTTAGAGTCTGTGGTATTCCAGTATCTTATTCTCTGATCTAGAATTCTGGCACGTAGCCCTTTCTCTTGCCTGCCTCCCTCTCTCTCTCCCTCTCTCTCTGTCTCTCTCTCTGTCTCCCTATCTCTCTCTGTCTGTCTCTCTGTCTTTGTCTTTCTCTGTCTCTCTATCTCTCTCTCTCCTCTGTGGGGATGGTGAAACAGGATCCCATGTACTCGGGTAATCCTGGCCAGCCTCAAGTTTTCTATGCAGTAGAGGATGACCTTGAACTTCTGATCCTCCTACCTCTTCCTCCTGTGAAAGCTGCTAGTATTACAGGTGTAAGCAACCGTGCCTGGCTACATACCATCCTTAAGTCCTGTGGGAAAGAAAGTAAACCTAGAGTAGAAACTTCTACAACATTCTAGATTTGGTCTGTATGAAGCGTAGAAGAGTAGTCATTGTAAGAAAGCTTGACAGCTAACGAGCGTCCATGATTTCAGGAGCGGATGTATTTTGAAATTAAATTCCATACTCTGTCAGTCTTCCAATTTGGAAGCGATGAAAATTCTTGATTGTTTTCTGAATTTGTTTTAAAGCTTGTCATGTAGTTCCTCATTTATAAGTAAATTTACAAGAAAAAAAAACACAATGAAGAGTTTTTCAAATAACGCATAGCAGGCTGGAGAGATGGGTCAGGGAGTAAGAGGACTTTCTGTGCAAGAATGAAGGCCCAAGGGCTGGAGAGATGGCTCAGCAGTTAAGGTGCTTGCCTCCAGTGCCTAAGGCCCTGGGTTCAATTCCCCAGGACCCACATATGCCAGAGCCACAAGGTGGAGACCCTGGCTTTCTCTCTCTCTCTCTCTCTCTCTCTCTCTCTCTCTCTCTCTCTCTCTCTCTCTCTCTCTCTCTCATTTTTTTTTTTTTGTTTTGTTTTTCGAGGTAGGGTCTCACTCTAGCCCAGGCTGACCTGGAATTCACTTTGTTCTCAGGGTGGCCTTGAACTCATGGTGATCCTCCTACCTCTGCCTCCCCAAGTGCTGGGATTAAAGGCGTGCGCCACCCCGCCCAGCTTTTTCTCTCATTTCTATCTCTGCTTGAAAATGAATAAATAAAATATTTTTTTAAAAAAGAGGGCCCAAGATCAGTTCCCAAAACACCCACATAAAAAGCTAGCCATGACCACGTAGGTCTCTAACTCCAGTGCTATGAGATCAGAGAGTTACTGGGCTTGTGAATATGGCTGCTTGGGAGTCAGTGAGAGGTTTCTAAGATAACATGTTTTGGTTTAATAATTACACTATTGTTTGACTGTAAGTACAAAAGAGTTGATACTGGATTTAAAGTCCAAAATAAAGTTTCCAAATTTAATTATGTCAACAATATCTTCGAAACAGATTTGTCAGTTAAAAATTGGCAAGTTGGCGCAATACAATTTAACGTCTCTACCAAGCACGCGAAAACCCTGCAAAGTATTCAATCATTGCCGAGGCTCTGAGCATTGATGGAGTTAGTTATGCGGTCAACACCGACATCTGCTGGAAGATCCAGTAATAACAGCTTTGAGAAAATTTCAAAAGGAGGGGGAAAAAATGAAGTTTAACAAATCAAGATTGTGGTTGAAGTGCCAACGAGTAAATGAAATGTAAAACACTGAAAGCAAATTGTGACAAACTACCGGCATGTTTCCTGCCTATTTCTATAAACTGACATTTTTAAGTCAAAAGAATGAAAACTAGGCCATAGCAGCAGACAAGGAAACCGTCCCTGGACGGGCCTTAAAACCAGCTGCTTGGGAAATCAAAAATGGACCAAAGCGAATGAGCATTACTTAATAATACCCAGTTTGACGTGGGCCTGTGTACACAGACTTGTTACAATGAGATGTTCTAAAACATTAGTGGACAGGTCAGTCCATTGGCCCTAGGAGGTCAGAGAAGAGAATTTGAAGACAGTTATGTCTTCTCTCTAGTTGGCTGGTTTATTTATGTGTAAGACGTAGTGGTGGTATTATTTTTGGGTGGTGTACACGAATGTCTCAATTGCGTGTGCCCATGCGTATAAGTGTACAAAAAAGCCAGAGGCCAACATCAGGTTTGTTTCTACCTTATTTATTTACTTATGGTGTTTTTCAAGGTAGGGTCTCGCTCTAGCCCAGGCTACCTGGAATTCACTATGTGGTCTCAGGCAGGCCTTGAACTCCAGCGATTCTCCTCATTTGAGTCATTTGAAAATGATTTTCTGTCTGGGTTACAGAGCTCGACAGCCCGGAGGAGCTGGGGTCCAAACGTATCTGCAGGATCATCACGAAGGACTTCCCCCAGTATTTCGCAGTGGTTTCCCGGATCAAGCAGGAAAGCAACCAGATTGGTCCCGAGGGTGGGATTCTCAGCAGCAGCACAGTGCCCCTGGTGCAGGCGTCTTTCCCCGAGGGGGCTCTGACCAAAAGGATCCGAGTGGGTCTCCAGGTACTCGTCACAATTCTGATTTCATTCCCCCCCCCCCCCCCCGTACCCCATTTGTTTGTCTGGACTCATATGGAAAGTGTGGGAGCATGTCTTCCTCTGGAAACAT
>PVHP010043727.1:0-14393 GCA_004024765.1 Zapus hudsonius
GCCACCCAAGCACCACAAAGGTCTTACCGCCCAGTGTGAGAAACATGGTGGCTCTGTACAGGAGGGCGTCCGCCACCCCTCCCTTCAGATGCACCGGGAGTCCATTGTCCTCCTAGGTGAAAACAAAAGACGGCATTGTTACTTGCTTCAAGGTTTCTAAAAATTTATCATTGATATAAAATCCAGTAACTCCGGAAATGGCAAATAAAATTGGAATTTAAATAATTGAAAGAGCTTACATTTCCCCCCCTGAAGCAGGGTCTCATTCTAGCCCAGGTTGGCCTCCAACCTCTCACAAAGGTATTGCTCCACTCCTTTGGTACAGATGTCTACTGCTTTCATGCCTATTACCCATTCTTCTAACGTATCCACGCTTTATGCAAAATGACACCACTGTTTATATACAATACCACTCTAAGAACCATTTTCTCATCCACCCAAACCCTGTTTTCAATAGCTACACGATATTCTACCACATGTGAAAATATTCTAACAGAACTGGCCAATCCTCTATTCATGTTTAGATTGTTGGGTTTTAAATTAGAATCTTCAGTCCCTTTTCATATACTTATGCAATTAGCTCAGCAGCTGAAGTGCTTGCTTGCAGAACCTGATGGCTCAGGTTCATTTCATAACTACTTACGTAAACCCAGATGCACAAAGTGGTGCATGCAACTGGAGTTTTCAGTGGCAGGAGGTCCTGGGTGCACCTATACTCACTCTCTGCCTGCCTTTCAATCTATCTATCTCAAATAAAAATAAATATATATTTCTTTAACAAATAGAGCACTCTAGGGTTGGATTTCCTAGTACTCATGTAAAGCCAGATGCACAAAGTGGCACATGCAGTGGCTAGAGACCCTGGGCACATCCATTCTGTCTGTCTCTCAAATTTCTCTGCTTGCAAATAAAATTAAGTATTTCAAAAAATAAAAATAAAAGAAGGCTTTCTAAAGCCGGGGGTTGTGGAGCACATCTTTAATCCCAGCACTCTGGAGGCAGAGGTAGGATTGCCATGAGTTTGAGCCACCTTGAGACTAGCCAGACTTGAGACATAGTGAATTCCAGGTCAGCCTGGGCTAGAGAGAGACCCTACCTCGGGAAAAAAAAAAAAAAAGGAGGTGGGGGGATTTTCTAGGTGATGTACTGCATACTGTGCATGATGGTATTTATCTCCAACACCTGGTGAACACGACTTAAGTCATTCCACTTAGACTGGGGTGGAGGGACTGATGCTCACATTTTTATAGCTTCTTGTTCTATGAACAGACGAAGAGGGCAGCCTTAAGGTCTACAACTTTGGAAGGGTGACGGTTTAGGGAGGGCTGGGTTATCAGCTCACTGTGCAGAAGGGAGAGGAGGTGGCAGGGACAGCCTTGGGGACACCACAGTGCTGCATCAATCTCTCCCAGCCAGCCAGTGTGCTGCTCCACCCATTTCCAGAGACCAGGCTCCGCCTCCATCACAGGAACCAGCGCTGCCAGCTCTCTGCCTGGAATGTGCCTGGGGCAGAGGGCACTGGGGGAACACAAAGCAGCCGAGGTCCTCAGCTGTCACTACTTAAATGCACTGATTTTAACCTTTAATAATATTTTGAATATTCTCAATTTGCCCCTTGCTTTGCAACTATAAATGTAAATTTTTAAAAATATTTTTATTTATTTGCAAGGGAGGCAAGAGAGGAGAGGGAGGGAGGGGGAGAGACAGAGTGAATGAGTGTGCAAACGAGCTCCAGATGTTGTGCCACATCGCGTATCGTATCTGGCTTTACTGGGAATTGGAAACGAGTTATTAGGCTCTGCTGGCAAATGCTTTATCCGCTAAGCCATCTTTCTAGCCCTATAAATATAAAAATTCGTATGTCAACAGCCTTTTTTCCCTCCCAGCTTTACAAAGAATTTCTTTAAAAACTTTCCCACCCCTAAGATTATAAGAAATTTCTCTTACATTTTAATTTTGGGGGAGAATTGTCCAATTTATTTTTAGCATACTAGATCGAAGGCTCCAGTCTTACTTTCTTTGAGATAATTATTTTCCAGTACTAATTTGTTGTTTTCTTTTCTAGTCAGGCCCGGAGGGCTCCCCTCTGGGACCCGGGACCCCGACCGGTACCTGGAACATCTTCTGCTTCTCGGGGACTCGATTCTCCAAGCGCCTGCGGGAGGCGGTGCTGAAGGTCCTCAAGGTCCTGGGCGCCAGCGGGCCGCGGGCCTGAAACGGAATCGGACACGTCGGCGCTCAGCGCCCTCGGCGAGGACGGCGCCAAGGTCGGGGCGCCACCCCGGCCAACGAGCCGCCCCCACGGCCCCCGGCCGCGTGAAGTACCGGACGGCCGAGGCCCCTCCCGCCCCGCCCCGCCGCCCCGCGGCCGCTGACCAGCAGGTTCCGCAGCATCTCGGCTCGGCTCGGCGGAGACCCACCAACCGCGACAGCCAACGGCAGGAACGACCTACACCCGCCGCCTCGGAACCGGAACTGCCTCCCGGCGGCCGGCGGGCCTGCGCATGCGTCCCGGAGAGCCGCGCTCCGGAGGAGGGGCCCTGACGCCAGGCTGGGAGGAAGTGACGTGCGGCCGGGGCCTGGGCCGCCGGGAGCGCGCGCCGGCGCGGGAGCCGCGCTACTACACCTACCACCGCCATTTTGACCGAAGGGTAAATGAGTTCAAGTGAAATGCGAATCAAAACTCATTTATTCAAACCCGTAGCGTTACCGATTTGTCCCTGAACCGCAATTCAAGTTCGCATCAAGCTTTACAATTCCCAGGTGCGTCCCTCCAGCCTGCAACTATGCCCTGTTACCACACGCCAACAGCTGGAGGGGCTTTGACTTCTGCCGTTTGAACTGCTAAAGCTGTTTGTGCTTCTTTTCTCTGCTTAGCCAACTGTGCACTTTCCCCACACACGTGCGCATGTGCACGTGTATACACATCCGTAAATATAGTGACGGAACAAAGCTTTCACAATTCAAGACCCAAGTAGTCAGCCTCACAATCCCTTAGTACTATTTTCTCCTTACTAGATCATTCTATCTGTAAACACATGCTCACAACTTAAAAAGGAAAAAAAAAAAAAAAAACCTTCCAGGTGTGGTGGTGCATACATTTACTCCAGCTCTCCAAAGGTAGAAGGATGGCTGTAAACTTGAGGTCAACCTGGAACTACCTTTGGCAGAGTAAGAGACACACATGCACACACGTAAAAGAAATACCTGTGATTTCCATTTCAGTTCTCTAGTTTTAATCTCATCTTGAGGACACTTTTACTGCTGCAAAAGCAGTGATTTAGCAACTCCTGTTTCTAAATACACTATCAATCTCAAATTACAGCTTCTCCATCTATCAGAAACATGTACTGGAAATAAACCATGAGCAAAACAGAGCGTGCTCCTCTTCCATTGGCTCCATGCTGGTCCCCTCAACAGCTTGATTCTCTCAACTGGCTTTTATTTGTATTAGAGTATGGGCAAGCCAGGGCCTTTTTGCCACTACGGACCAATTCCAAATGCATGTGCCACATTGTGCATGTGGCTTTATTTACATAGGTATTGGGGAATCGAACCCAGACCAATCCAGGCTGGCAGTTCTGTAGCATCTTTAAATGCTGAGCCATCTCCCCAGCCCTCACCATCTGAATTTCAAAGTATCTTATTTTTCATATTAATCTTTCACTTCCTCTACTCAACTACCCTCCCTCATCCATCTATTGCCTAAATACCAATGGTCCTTTGAAGAGCTTATCAGAGAGAGAATAGGATTGTGCTCACAACTTGTTCTTTTCACTGACAGGTCCTCAGAACCCAGAATAGTGACTGGACATAAAAACTGCTCAGCATTAGTTTAAAAAAAAATAGCCAACTACAAGAACTAAAAATGAATTCACTCAGCTGGACTCCCTTCAAAGTTTGTCAATCTATCTCCTTGCTCCTGCTATGAAATGTGATGATTTGAATGGAAAAATTATGGCTTGTCTATCAAAATTCATAGCTCACTGGAAATTACCCAATTTCTTAATTCATCCACTGAACCATAAGTTACTTTTAAAATAGAATCTTTTCTGAAACATCACCGAGGGGTTTATTTTTATTTGCTACTGTTTTGTCCTTGTTCCTTACATTAGCAGAATGGCTCTTCCAAAAAATTCTCTAGATGATTCTTGAGCAGCACTAACAGAATCGGCAATGCAGTTAGAACATCTGAAGTAGAAAATGGTTATTCTCAGTGAGACGGATGTCCAGAGTGAAAGTTGTGACCAACGGCCAATGTTGTTACAAGAAACGAAACACCCTATGAACCTAACTCTTGTATCTACAAAACACACACACACACACACACACACACACACACACACACACAGGACTGTGCGCAGGTGGGATTCTGTAAATAGTCTTCTGACCTGGAAAGAATGCCAGAGTGGCTGCATCTTCATGTGAAGTTTAACACCCCAAACCACTGGTTAGATAAGAGACAATACATGTTCTCTTTGATTATCTAACAGTTCCATGGATCCACTGGAAATCAGGAAGCCCTTAGTTGATGTTATTCTATTGATTATTTAATAGTATTGATTGTGAAGGCTGGTTTTCTGTCAGGGACGGAGGCCTCTGGGGGCCCACTGAGGCATACCCTGGTTTAGGCTTAGGATGGCGACTGGCAGCTTACCAAGACAGGCTTGGCTGGTAAGCAAGTTTCAGGAGGCAGTCCTGATTGGCTATTGCACATCATGCTCACCGCGTGCACAGGTTACTATCATAGACTGATCATGTATCTGCCACGTGAACAGCTCCCTGAGCCAAGGAGCTCTATATATTCTGTTGCATTTCGGCAATAAACAACGCAGTGTTCTTCCACCCATAAGCGGTGTGTGATCATTGCCTCTGCAGGCGGTGGGCAGTGATAGTTTTCCATCACTGAAGGGATGATTACCTACCTCCTAACAAAATTCTTATACATGACAATTTTATAAGTCATATGAACATGAGTCCCTCCTTCCCAATTGAATAACTAACTACCTACTAAGAATGTCAGACTCTACAATCTGCTTTAATCCTCTGGAGCATAGTCTAATTAGTACTATAATTTGCACACAAGACCAGGGCTAGAGAGATAGCTCAGTAGTTAAAAGCACTTGCTTGAAAAGCCTGGTGGCCAGGGTTCAATTCCCCAGTACCCACGAAAAGCCAGATGCACAAAAGCGGTAATCTGCCTGGCACGCCCATACTCCTCTTTTTCTGGTATTTTTAGAAAAGAGGAGAGAAAATTTTAGTATGTTCTAGTAGAATGTGAGTGGAGCGAACATTAGAAGCAGTCCAGGCTAGACAATGACCACAGGCTGAAGAGAGTGGTGTGCAGAGACGATAGAACGTTGGAGCTGGGGACATAGCTCCATGACAGAGCACCGACCTAAAATGCATGTGGCCCTAGTTTCAATCCTAGCAAAACAAAAGGAAAGAGTGACATGACTAAAGGCAAGTTACAGAATCCATCCCTCAGTTTATCCTTAAACTCAAGGAAGCAGACTCCACCATCATTGGGTAACTGTAAATATATATATATATATATATATATATATATATATGCTATTATTAGGATGGGAAGAACAGCTAGGTAAGGAGAAACCGATCAGCAGAAGAAATGGTATGTTCAAAGATAGAGACATGGCTCAGCAGTTAAGGCACTTGCCTGCAGAGCATAAGGACCTGAGTTCAATTCCCCAGTATCCCTGTAAAGCCAGATGCACAATGTGGCACAAGCACCTGGAGTCTCATTGCAGAAGCTGGTGGCCCTGATATAACCATTCTCTGTCTCTCTCCCTGCTTATAAATGAAATATATTTTTTAAAAAAAACAAAGTGGCATATTTAGAATCAGAGGGTTAACAGTTATCTTGGGGAATTACAAACAGCTTCCTGGTTTGGGGAAAGGTGGAAGAAGTTGCTAACAGCAGACCAGTTTCCATGACAAATTTTCTTGAGTCTTGAGATGCCTTAAGACTATTCAGACTTAAGGAGCAAACACTTAGAAATAAAGTTCTATTGTAGCATAATACTAGTAGTAATAAAATGCTGGACTGGCCATAAATTACAAGGGTAATTTGTAACTCTGGTTATTCCTATTCTAATCCAAGAAGAAAAAACAGAATTTACCAGCAGCAAAGGGGCATGAATAAAGCAGATATACGAGAGCCCATTAAGTGCAAGCACCTTGACAATCAACCAAATGTGTAATTTACTTAGATTAGGCAGCTAGGGAGAAAAAAATAGGCTTTCCAGATAATTTCCTAACAAGTTGCTCATACCAACCGATATGCAGAATAATATAAGATAAATATACTCACCCATGTCCCACCCAACGATAACGAATTTAAAAAAAACAGACTTCTATGGGATGACTTCTACTTCGGTGTTATTAACTTAGATTAATTATTACTCACTTAACTTCCATTTCTCAAGAGCGAATGATCTAGAGCTCGAAAAGTCATTGTAAAGATAGGAGTGCAAATCGATTTAATTATTTCAGAAGAATGTGTGAGAAAAGAGCACAGGACACAATTTTGAAAACTTCCACTATCTTAACTAATATTCATAGGACATGAAGCAAGCAAGGTAAGAAAAAATTTGGAGCATTAGTCACAGATGCCAGATGCTATGGATGGAAAATAAGGAACATACCTATCAAATAGAACAAAAAGATCACGATAAGTTCACTTGGTCTGACAGACATGGAGTGGGAACTATCCACTGAGTTCCTATTCCACTATACTTCGTGTAACATGCTTTCACCTGTCACTTCTCATATCCTTCAAAGCAAAGTGAAGACACATTTAAGTATGAAACAGTCCATTATCAGCCTGCTTCTGATCTTTCAGTAAGTCCTTCAGAGAGGTGACAGGAAAAGTACAATGCAATGATGTGAAAGGCTGATGCTGATGAAAGATGGCAAAATAAAAGCTGCTGCTTTACAACTTGGGTGAGAAAAGGAAAAACCACAAGCTCTAGGAAGTTGATTCTCAAGGGCAAGTGGGGAGATGAAGACCCAGACATGGTCTAATATGTACCTGCAAAAACTGCATTTGCTGCCTTTCTGGTACTTGAAGCAAAATGGCCTCCCAGGCTTGCAAAGGCTGTGTGGCAAGCTCACTGCTCTCACTGCCCTGGAGAGCAAAGCTTGTGTGTAAGCAAACACATAGTCCCTACTAACATGGGAAGGAAGTACACAAGTTCATTTTTAGGATATAAAATATATTATGAAATCACCAATAAGTATATTTGTTTCCTGATGTTTCTGATTTTATTTATTCACTTAGTTATTTTCGAGGAGAGAAAGGGAGAGTGGAAATGAAAACATAGATGTGTCAGGACTTCCTTCTACTGTAAATGAAATCCAGACACTTGAGCAACTTTGTGCATCTGGCTGTACATGGGTACTGGGGAATCAAATCCAGGCCGTCGGTCTTTGCAAAGCAAGCATCTTTAACCACTAAGCCATCTCTCCAGCTTGTTTCTGATTTTCAAAAGTAAACTCAAGAACTAGATGGTAAGACACTACTGCTGAAGACATGCCTAGGCTGCAGATCACTGAGTAATCAAGCTGGAGCTAAGCTGGAAACCTCCTCCCTATTAACTAGCTGTCAGGTTGTAACTGGCAGTGAACCCTCCAAGGTCTACTGCTGGCCAGCCAGGCCAAATGTACCAACTGGTTCAACAATGGCATGTCTGTTAGATGAGAAGCCAACTGCTCTCTGATTGGACTTGAGGCCTTTTCCGTAGGAGGGAATTCATGCCTGTTATCAAAAACCTAAATCAAAACCTATGGCTGGGGAGGTCATAAGCCCTGGTGGGGCGGGACTCCTACTGTTGGATATATTACGCCCACCAAATCGCCCTCTAAGTACTTATGTTAATGCCCATATATTAATGCCACTCTCACTTTTGGTTAGATGGCAGAGTGCTGAGAAGTGACAGTGGGAAGTTCAGCGCTAAATGAGACATCTCTATCACACCCTCCAAGGCTTAGCGGCCATTGCAGAAGAGGTGGCAGAAAGATTGTAAAAGTCAAAAGAGGAGGAGGATATAATACTGTCTCCAAGACACAAAGTGCCCTCAACATTCATGACCTCATCTAGGCTCTTCATCATGAATGGTTTGCTGAGTGTAACTATACTAATAAAACCCGTCACTTGTTAAGTACATTTGTAAGCAGCTTTCTGGGCTGGAGAGATGGCTCAGCAGTTAAAGGTGCTTGTTGGCAAAGCCTGCTGACTCAGGTTCAACTCCCCAGTACCCAAGTAAAGCAGATGCAGAAAATGGCAAATTCATCTGCAGTTACTCTGTAGTGGCAAGAGGGCCTGGTACGTCCATCCTTTCCTCCCTTTCATGCTCACAAATAAACGGAAATATATATATATTTTTAAGTGTCCTTGGGATCTAACATCCAACTATGTCAAGAGTATCCAGAACTATGAATAAAATTGTCCATATATACAAAAGGCCAGATGTAACCACAATAATTTGATGGTAGTAAGTAGGAAACAAAAGTTATAAGTATCCATACATATTCTAGAAAAACAGGACATTTCACCTATGAATATTCTGGAAACAAAACAGAAAGAGGGCTTAGAAATTAAATTATTTTTAAGTATATGGCAAATTCTACAGAAGGACAATACTGAAAGGTGCAACCACAGCAGGTAAAGGAAGATACCCACGCAGAAGATACCCATGAGGCCCAACATCGGAGTTCAGATCGGATTTCTCAGAGCTGCACAGAAGGTAGGAAACCTTTGAAACTCTAAAATTATTTTTAATTCACAATTGTCAAACTATTAATAAGATACAAAAGTAAAAAAAAGGGGCATTTAGACTTCAGACTTAAGGACTAAGAAAATGTACCCTTCACATTCCACTTCTAAGGCAGTATGCACATCTTAGAGAGAGTGCTCTGGTAATAAGAGTGTGTGCCAACAATAGGAGACATAACTAACCCGCGGGCGACAGAAGGAGGACATGGATGTTACCTGTGCAGCAGACCAAAACAACCACCAGCACAGGACACACAGACGCAGTACCTGTTATTTGGGTACAAAAACCTTCAGACAAGTGAGGAGAACATAATGACCTGACAGAAAGATTGGAAAAAATTAAGGTAAGTTTACAGAAAGTAACATGTTAAAAATGAAGCAATTATCAATTCTGGGAAAAATTATACAGAAGAAAATGTACTCATGATATACTGCTTTCCTCTATAATATACATCATTTTTATAGTCGTAAATAAACAAAAATTAACAGTGAATGCATTTACTAAATATTAGGAGGTAACTACATTACAGAAGGAAAAATATGTAACACTATCAAAGCTCACATCTAAACAACAGTTGAACAGGCATGTTATCCAGAAAAACTGAAATAAACAACAAATAACCTCTTGGAGGAAATTTCAGTCAAGTACTATTCTACATTTGCATTACTTTATAGATATATAAAAGCAAATAAGGCCATCATGGTCTGATTTGGTTTTAGACAATGTGTTTATTTTAAAACATCAGATGACATTGAGAAATGTTTTTGATGTTAACTGACTGGTGGGTGCAGAGGCTAAAAGGGTTCTTTACAAGATGACCTGAACAGGCATTTATACATCAAAAATCTTTGCAACAGCAGCACTTTTTACTCCCTTCACCCTTCCTCAAAACTACCATATTCAGCTAACAAAACCCTACACCTTAAACAAGAGAGCAGAGCAATGTTTTCAAGAAGGCAAGGGCACTTCCCTACTGCTCCTCTTAAGTGAGTCAGGTGTTCATTACTTGAGGTCTTTGCTTCAGTGTCCAGGCCTCTTTTTTCATTACCAACCTTAGCCAGTCTGTCTGTAACTTGGGGAACAAGCTCATTACTTTGTGGTAAGTACAGCTCCTCCTCGATTATAAATACATCAAGTGATTTAAGCTGTTAAAGTGAGCAGTAAGTATACATAGAGTAATTGGTTTAACAATGAATGACATTTATCAAATATGTACATGATAAGTTAAGACCTGGACTTAACCCTGCATTAAAATCAGTGCTGACCATTATATCAACAACACGGGGGGGGGGAGGGCATTATTTTATCAAGACACTCAAACATAGCACAATTGATTTTGTTCATTTTATTAATAGAAAACACAGTAACAGAATGTTAACTTTTAATATAATCATGGTTACAAATAAGTTCTATCACTATCAAATAAACAATATGCACTTGCCTCTTCTCTTAGTGGAATGATTCTCTATTGGTACTCAGTTATTTTTTTCTAGTTTATCTTAAACTGCCTTGTGATTTCAATGAAATTTCCTAAGATTTTACTTACTAAATTTCTTTTTCAATAGGGAAAAATTTCACAAGTTTTTTTCCAGCCTTCTACATAACTTAGCTTAATTACATGAATGTCTCTAATATATCAATGTCTCTAAAATACAAGTGTCCCATATTCTTCATAGGCAACAACATAGGCAGGAGACAGGGAAGAACTTAGATATCAATGAACTTGTAAAATAAGAGCTTCAATTATAGTTTTAAAGATTTCAAAAGTGCAAATGTTAGAAGGCCTCTTCAGCTTTTCTTTAGCAGGACCCTTGGTCCCCACTTAGAAAAAGAGACGCAGAATAGCAGTCCTTAAATAGCATACTCAATCTGCAAACACTCAAGAAATATTCCACCTCTCATGAAAACAATCCCAGAAAACAAACTGACATGTGCAAGAGGGATAATTTTCAAAATAAACAGATTTAAGTACTAACAAAACAGTATTTTTAGATAGAAACCCTATGTCCCCAGAAATTTTAGTATAACCACACATCAAGTAACTCATGCAAATATTTTATAAGTTAAAAGCCACCATGAATTACAAGTTCCTTTAACTGAATTTCATGTTATATAAAACTTACGTGTGGCACATTTCTAGTATGAACTAAAATATTGCATTATTTTTTGTTTTTTTAAGCATATTATTAATCAAAATTGATACATTACCCAGATCATTTGATTTCAAAAATAACCGAAGGAAATCATTACAAACTGAATAAACAAATATTCACCTACATAAATATGATCTTAGTGTAAAAAATGCAAATTCAATGCAATTAAGTAACCTCTGATTAATACATGCATTTTTATGCATGTGGAAAATAATTTACATCTGCTTCAAGAATAAGTCCCATAGCAAACAAATTACAGCATTTATTCAATAAGGAATACTAAAATAATTCCAGTTAGAAAATAAAATAATTTCAATCATATATATTATAATTTATCATGTACATATTCCAAAATTCCCAGAACTTAAGCAGAAAATTTATAAAATACCTTTTAAGGTATGTCTTGGGAAAACTGATCAAAACATTATTTTAACTAGAGAATGTGTATACACATCTGTTTTGAACTGCATGTAAAAATTTAATGAAACATAAGGGAAATTATCATTTCAACGTTTTTTGGAATCTAATATTGCTACTTAAGTCCATACACTTACCTTCCAAATGAGACCTTGAGGTATTTCCAATGCAGACTTAACTATCTTAATGCTAAATACCCAAGTCTCCTCTGAGCATGCCCATCTGGCTTACTGGGGGCAGATGAGGATCTGCCAAGCCGTTTCCCCAGCTCATCTATGTGCTTTCTTCCTTACGAGCTGTGAGGTCCAAGGGAACTATCACATGTAAAGACATTTCAAGGACTTGGGTTCCTGACTGTATCCCTTTAAACAAATAAGGAGGAATTTTCATTTTTTCTATCCAAGACTTTCCTGAAATCTTGAGACACAAGCATTAATTTCTATGTCAAGCAAGGTAAGCATCAAAGCTTCCTGTGAAATCAAATCCAAGCTTAACAGAGAACTGTAATAGAAAAACTGAATACATGAAACACCTCCACGAAGATAGTACTTTTTAAGCCTTTACACAGGACACAAAAAAAATGATAAAGTGTTTTATTTACATTTGGTTTTTCTTCAATCTTTCTGCAACTAAATCCTGAAAGGTTAGGAAATTACCATACTCGTACACTTCACAGTCCCTTTCTTCAACAAGAGGCACACATACACAGCATCATGTCAATATGCAACCGACATAGCCTAACATTGAAGCAGCAGATGCATTTCACGTGAAAGAGGCTCTGTGCATCTGCCCATGAAAAGCAAACACTAGAATGTCACTTTAGCAGTTACAGTATTGATATGATCAATATAGCTAATTTTATACCCGTCATATAGTCTCGTAAGTCATTCACACCTAAGAAGCGAAGGACAAAGGCTCTTTTACAAAGGAAAGCTATGTGGCAACTTCAAAAGGACATACTAACCAGCCATCAGCATTTGAAGCTAGCTTGAACAGGACGGGCCTTGATGCACATGCAGTACATTTTTCAGATATAAAATTAAATGGTGATGTCAGCAGTATTACTACTGTTTCTATATTTGTGATTAATTACTAGCAGTACAACTCCCAGAAGGAAGGAGATGGAGCCAATAGTGATGTAAGCAATCCCCAGAAATGGATTCTTTCCTCCCATCCATGAAATCGTGCTCAAGATCATCCGTTTCCGTCCATCAAAGGAATGCACAGGGTAGTCTGAAGAATGTATAGGAAGACTTTCATCTCTAGTTACTTGATGCTTAAAATCCAAGTTTTAACACTATCAGTTGTGAATTAATTTGTATAATACTATGATACACAGGTACCTTGCTCATGAAATCAGAATCACATACACACAAAAAATTACATTATCTTAAAAAGCAAACTTAGCAAATTTTCTATGTGAGTTCTTCAAGATGGAGCCTAGGGCATGCGTGCTACCTCTGAGCTATTATCCCACATCTGATTCAGCAAACAAAATATTAGTAGTAAAAGCCAAAATGTTTTACCAAAACAATAAAATTTATTTGTAGGACTAGAGATTAGGCCTGCAAAGCCTAATGACCTGGGTTCGATTCCTCAGCACCCACGTAGAGCCAAATGGACAAAGTGGTTGTCATAGTTTGATCCAGGTGTCCCCCACAAACAAATGAATGTGTTCTGATTGATTGATCGATCCTCAGCTGATGGCAGTTTGGGTTTTACAACCTCACTGGAGCTGTTGTTGGGGGCGGGCTTATGGAGTTATAAACCAGCTTCCCCTTGCCAGTGTTTGACACACCTTCCGGCCTCTGTTTGCAGTGCTGTGGCTGAGGTGATGTCCACCCTCTGCTCATGCCATCATTTTCCTGCCAGGATGAAGTCTCCCCTCGAGTCCATAAGCCAAATAAACCCATTCCTCCACAAGCCACTTTTGTTTGAGTTCTTTCTGTGCAGCAACAGAGAAGGTTGACTACTGGGGTCTGTTGCTGCTAGAACCCTGATCTTGTGACTTGTGGCTTTTGGAAGTGATTTGCAGGAGGAATGTGAATGGATTGGAAACCTCATCCTAAGAGACACCTTGCAGTGTTGTGAGTAAAGCTTGATGGACCATTCTAGTCTGAATTGAAAGACCTGAATGAAGAAAGAACTATGAACTGTGAGGCTTGGCTTACGAGTGTGATAAAGAACTTTGTTAGGACTGTGCCAGAAGCAGTTTGTGTGAGAGGCTTGCTGCGTTCTGCCTGCCTGTGTCCTGGAAACCTGTGCAGGGTTGTTTCATGTAAAGGTGGACTGGTGTGAGCAGATGGAGATGGCACAGAAAGATCTTTGGGCTGAAACTGCTGCCCGTTTACCTACAATTGTTTGAGAGATGACAACCACTGAGATTGGGCCAGCTAGTCTGCATTGGAACAACAGGAAGAATGCGGAACTCTTTGAAGGGGCCTGAATGTTTTATTCCCCCCTGGATTAACAAATTAGTAGCCTACCTGGTTCTGTGGAATGTAACAAATGCAAGAAGAGAGGGTCATTAGATTTGCAACACAGTTTTGTTTTTGAAAAATGGCCACCAGCAATGTGAAGCAGGTGTACGAGATTGCCTACATGGAAGCCCGATGGAGCCATGAGGATGAACTGTGGGTTGCAATGGAGACCCAGTAAGATGCCAGGACTATGAATGACTGCCAAGATGAGCTGCCAGCACCGGATGGCGTTTTCCCGGACTGTGAATAGCCGAGCTGGAGGGGCGGAATTGAATCTCCAAGAGACTTGTTCAAATGTAGGATCATTGAACTTAGAGTTCGAGATTGAGGTTTCCCTGCTTTGTTTTAAATCTTGTAATGGTTCAATCTGTTTTTTCTGTGCCTCAAATGTTTTGCAGTGTGAATGTTCTGTGCCATTACGGGTTTATTTTTTTGGTATTATGGCTCAGTTGAAAGCTGTGGGGACTTAGGAGTTGAGCCGAACACATTGTATTTACATCATGTATGATTATTTGTTTGCGGGGGCCAGGAGCGGACTGTCATGGTTT
>PVHP010043728.1:0-14419 GCA_004024765.1 Zapus hudsonius
TCCCGAAAAGGCTGGAGCCAGGGGCCAGGAGATGCTTACCTGTCACATATCCACACCGACCATGACCTCTGTCCCTGTTTGAGAACCGACCTCTTTTAATCGGCACCCTCACGGGCTAAAATATTCTTCAGTGTCTGGAGGGGAATCTTGGAGCAAATCTTTCTTGTGCTGCACATGTGTATGTGTTCATGTATGTTCATGTATGTAGAGACCTCGGGTGGCGTTCCTTAGATACGAAGTCCACCTTTTTGGAGACAGGGCCTTTCTTTTTAAAATATTTTATTTATTCATTTTCAAGGAGAGAGAGACAGGAGAGAGAGAGAGAGAGAGAGAGAGAGAGAGAGAGAGAGAGAGAGAACACCAGGGTCACCACCTTGTGGGTCTGGCTTATATGGGTGTACCCTGGGACATAGGTACTGGAGGCAAGTGCCTTAACCTCTGAGCCATCTCCCCAGCCCGAGACAGGGCCTTTCATTGGCCTGAGATCACCAAGTAGATTGCACTGGCTGGCCAGTGAGCCCTGGGGATCCACCTCTCCATCTCCCCAGCTCCAGGGTGTCACCATGTCAGGCTATTTTGCACTGGGTTCTGGGGATTGCACTCAGGCCCTGCAAGCACTTACTAACTGACCGGCCCCTCAGCCCCACTGAGTAAACTGTTGGTGTCAAGAAACAACGCACTGCTGAAGGACATTTCTCTGGGACGTGGGGAACCTGGCTTCCCACTTAGATTTACTGTGCAGTCTCACCAGACCCCAGCAATATTTCCCCAGAGCTCAGCCCATTGAAAGCCCTTTCTCCCTCCCTGAGAGACTTTAATTATAAACTCCTCTCTCCCCTTTCTCTCCCCTCCCCAACAAAGATGCTCTCTCCTTCTCAGTAGAAGTCTTTTTAAGGATTAGAGGTTGGTAATTTGGCTTCCCTAAAAGGGATTTTTATAAAGCAAAAGGCTCTAATTGAATGTGAATCACCGCATAACTGTTGGGCTGTGATTGAAATTGCTCCGTTTTCTAATGAGGAGAAGCAAATGCTCAAGTGGCCCTGAAGAAAGACCCTTCTCTGGATGATTCCATTAAATCCTCTCCGAGCCACGTTTTCCCAACACTGCAGAGTGATATTATGGTCTTGAATGTCTTCTGGTATTAGAAGGAGTTTGAAATTTTGCTTTATTAATTAGCATTTTCATTTTGCTTAGATTTTGGAGTGTGCTGATTTTCCAGAAGTGCTAATTACTAAGCTTACAGCAGAAGGCTGGCTGCATATTTAAATATTTCATCACGTACTTCCAGCTGAGCTGAG
The DNA here is from genome assembly GCA_004024765.1 of Zapus hudsonius. Classification (NCBI taxonomy): domain Eukaryota; kingdom Metazoa; phylum Chordata; class Mammalia; order Rodentia; family Dipodidae; genus Zapus; species Zapus hudsonius. Next base: position 1,299 of record PVHP010043728.1, read on the forward strand.
ATGTCCTCACTCAGCCTAGCCAGCCTTGCAAGAGGGTGGGATGACCCCAGCTATGGCCCCTCATAGGCTGGGGGCTCTGTTTACCAAGTGAGCTCTGGCCACATCTGATACGGATTATGATACGGGTTGTGGGGAAGGGTTAGAATTTAGATAACCCCCAGTAAAAAATTTCAATACACCCCAAGTTTAAAGAGTATCCGAGCTCTTGTCTATAAAGTTAAAGAATTAAAATCATAGACTACAAGATAGTAAGGTATAATGGGAGACTTTATTATTTAAGGGAACATGGGGAGTTACAGAGTTCTCCAGCCACCAGTGTGGGGAGAACACATGTCAGAGAGTTGAATAGAACTTATGCTGTTCAGCTAAACAAGCAGAAGAAAAGATAACAGAGGGCTCCCATCATGAGAAGGAGAGGTTCATGAGATAAAAATCTAGAGCCTTCCCCCACCCCAGCCATTAGCTGGGGTGGGGAAGGGCTTACCTTCCTAAGGCCTGGATCAGAGGTTCTTCTACTCAGTTGCCATGTGGGGGATGAGGCTGGCTTCCTCTAGGGAAGTTAAGTTCTCCCCAGGTGAGTCAGAGAGACAGCTGATTGGTTCATATTTGACCAATCAGCCCCTAGGTTGTAGCTCTAGCTAGATACCTCCCACTCAAGGGGGGGGTGTATTCCCTGCAGACACCTGACCCTGTCACATCTACCTCTAAAACTGTTCATGGTTGCCAACCCTGATCTGTGACATCTCAGGCTGTCTCCAATCTACACCACCTTGAAGCCCAGCACAGAGCTCTGGCCCATGGCATGTCATAGTCACATGACCCATGATGAGTCTAGAAGGTCCCAGGGAGGCTCTTGGAGCCTTAGACCAGACACAGGAAGTGCCTTGAAACACCCTGGTGTCATAGTGAGAGTTTGTGTTTGTGTCACTGTAACAGAATACTACAGACTGGGTGGTTTATAAAGAGCAAACGCTTATTTCTCAAATGCTGGAGGCTGGAAATCCAAGTCTGCCCTAGTAGATTCCTAGGTAGGAAGTGGATTGGGGACCCGTTTCCTGTCTTCTTTTCTTCACTGTGTCCTCATGTGTCAGAAGAGTCAGAGAGCTCAAGGGAAGGTCATCCATGATCCTGCTCATGAGGGCTCTGCCCATATGACCTCCTCACTTCCCCGGGCCCTGCTTCCTGCCGCTGCCAACACAGAGATCAGGCTGGGGGAACTGGGGAGAGCACATGCAAGCAGACATAGTTCCCAGTGTCGACTGGGATTCCCATCTGTGACGCAGTCATGATGATGGCCTTCTGAGCCATCGAGGCCACCTACGCTGGGGTTGCCAACCACCCCAGAGAAACTGAGGCATTTCCAGGACCACTAATACCTTGCATTCCAGCCAATGGGAGACAGCCCCTCCTCCCTTTCCCCAGGCTCATGTGGGCACTTGCTCTCACTCTCTCTCTCTCTCTCTCTCTCTCTCTCTATATATATATATATATATATATATATATACATATTATATATATTATATAATATTATTATATTATATATATAAAGATATATATATATATCTTTCTCTCTCTTTCTCTCTCTTTCTCTCTCTCTCTCACACACACGATTCCTGTTGAATCTCACCTTCAGTAAATCCATTCACCTGATTCCTGCTGAGTCTCACCTTCAGTAAATTCATGCACCTGCTCTCTAATATGCCAATAAAGTGAGCTCCACCAGAATTGGAGAGATGGCCCGCTGGGTAAAGTGCTCAGCTTCCAAGCATGAGGACCTGAGTTCAGATTCTCAGCACCCACGTAAAATGCCAGGCCTGATTGCACACACCTGTATGCCAGTGCTGGGGAGGCAGAGGCAGAGGGATCCCTAGGGCTCACTTTCCAGGTAGCAAGGTTTTAGGTTCAGTGAAAGACACAGTCTTAGAAAAAAGATGCAAGGTGGAGCGTGACTGAGGACACATGCCATCAACCTCTGACTTCCATCCTCACGTGCACCTGCGTGCATCCATATACATGCAGACATGCATATACACACAAGCACACCACACATACATGCACCAAATAATAAATGATGATGACGATAACAACAACCCTAAAACGTGAGCCCTGGCATTCTGACAACACTTGGAAAGGTCAGCCTTCTGCTTGTCATTCAGCAGGCACTGTTTCTGTCATAGTTGAGTGATATTGAGGGAGGTGAGAGTCGAGGGCACTGAGTGTAAGGGGAGGTGGGAAGTGGGAGGAGGTCAGGCCGTCCACTATCTGGGAGATTAACTGGGTCTCAGTGGGGTGCACAGTCATCCACAGATCACCCACCCTCAGGAAGTGTGGCCTCAGCAGGGGCTGGCAAGGGCTCAGGGTCAGGGACCAGTAACCTGAGTGAATGAGACCGATGTGAGCCCAACACACAAGGTTAGGAAGAGATAAGAAGAGAAGACGTTACTATGGCCCACAGGACCAGACATGTAAACATGGTACCAACTGAGAATGTGAGGGCCGAGGGTTAGGAGCCTTAACCCCACCCCCCAAGGGTACAGTCAGTCCATAGTCCAGAGAGGTTGAGTAGGGCCTCACCACATGGTGACAGGTATTTCCTGTGGGTGGCTCCAGAAGCCCCAGTAGGGGACAGGGCTGATGTGGGAGGAGCAGGACATGTGACAAGGAGAAGGTGTGCAGCCTCAGGCAGGCTGGGCTGGGGTGGGACGTGAGGGCTAAGGAGCACTTTGATCTGGTTCTAAGTATCTGGCCCCGGGACACTCAAATGAGGCCTGAGACCAGGGCCATGTCCTGGGCCAGTATGGGCACCTTCACTGACCCGTGCCACTCAGATACATGAGCGGGGGCCCCTTCATCCTAACCAGCATGTCCTACCGAAGCAGGGGCCAGAAGGAAGCAGACCTAGTGGCTGCCATTTGTAAACAGGAGTCTGAAGTGCCAGCCTTGGGGACACAGAGGAGCCTCCCACCAGACCTCCAGCCCAGTGACTTGCGAAATTGAGTCACCACTAAGGAAGGGTTTGGGAGGAAGGAGAAAGAAAGGTGGGAAGAGTAGGCACTCCCTCACCAGAGCCTGGCTTTGCCAGGGCCTGTCCTCCTGGTCCTGAGGGGGTACTCAGAAGGCTTCCTTTCCCATGCAAATGTGCCCTATTTGATTGAGAAGTGATAAGTCCCTGAGGTTATCCTGATCTCTGAGGTCTCAGGCTGGGGCATTTCTCCATACAACTATGTCTGTAGTAAATTGATTACTGAGAGTTGGAGAAGCAGCTGGTCTGGAGGCCACAGGGCACAGATCTGGAATTGGGCACCTGACTTGTTGATGCCTTTGTAGGTTTCAAACGCATTGGTGCCAAAATTAAAGGGGGTGGGAACACAGGATGCCTCCCGCAGGTTTCCCTGGAGCTGTACGTAGATCGCCCAAGGTGGAAGAATGGATGAGAAGGAGCTTCGGGCACTTAAAGTTCCTCGTCAAGTTAGTGGGGGGGGGGGGCTGACTTTGGATCCAGGTCACCCAGCTCTGTAGACACCTGGCTGTGAGATTTAATAAGCCCTGTGACCATGACCACAGGAAGTCCTCCCTTCCCTTCAAGAGAGATTCCTTCCCTTGACTAGTTTGCAAATATGCCCTGTGTCCACATCCAGAGTGAAGCCAGGTGTGTTTAGACCTGGGTCCAGCGTATCTGTGATGTTGTCCACACTTGCAGAGAAAGAAGCAGATCTTCTGGGCCCCAGCCCCCAGGGAGCCCCCTGCCTGCTCCTTGCAGCTTCAAGGCAAGCATTAAGGGTTATAGTCCTGCTGGCCTTCTGGGGATCAAAGTGGGAAACATCGGAAGGTTTGTTTGGGAGGGGTTACATATGTTCGTGAGAGGAGAGGAATCGTTCTAGCCCTGGGCCTGGAAGGTGTTCATGGTCTCTATACCTCTCTGGAATGTTGCTTAATGCTTTCAGTGAAGATCATTTGTTGGCCTAGAGACTCAGCCGCCCACGATAAGGGAACAGCATCCAATGTGAAGTGAAAGAAATCATCAGAGGTAGAATAGCACCTGCTCCAAGAAGGTCTCTGGCACCCAGGTCAGAACGTTCTGGAATGGCATTTTGCAGCTCTGTCGGCACCCTCAGGATGTGGAAAACTTGTGTACAGGTCATTCTCATCACACTAATGGGTCATGGGGTTATGAATGACGATGGGTTCGCTCACTGGATTCCCAGAGGCCAGGCTCATTTTAGGTACTGGATGAAAGTTTATCAGCTGTTCACTTCTTCTCGTAAGTTTGCTACAACACAGAGAAAGTGACAAATATAAAAGCAAGAGCAAAGCTCACGAGGTAGCAGTGACAGACCCGGGATATACACTGTGAATGTTTTCCTGTGTTCTCCCTCCTGCTTCGAAGGCTAGTAATTTCTGTAATTAGTTACTTCGCCCAGCCATGTTGCTAGTATGGCAGACTCAGCCTTTTATACAATTAAACATTGATTAATAATCTTAATACACACCTACTGTGGCCGCATGGATGAGTAGACATTTAGTGGTCTCGTCCTGATGGACGGCTCAGCTGCGTCCATTGTCTCACATGATAAAAGGTGCTATAACCCACCTGTGAACCTAAAATACTCTGCAAGTAGAATTAGAGTCAAAAAAAATGTTTTTGAGTCTCTTGATGTGTATTTGCAAGTTGTGTTCTGTTTAATCATCTACCCTGATTGCACCTTCGCCAGCTCAGGTGAGGCTGCATTCATTCTAGAAAAATCTTGCTAATTCTAACATTTTAAAAAAATCTTTCCTAATATAATTCAATTCCATCACTACTTAAATCAGCACATAGTTATATCCCATAGTTGATTAAATCTGCATGTATTTAAAGTGAATTGATTATTTTCTATAAATTAATGCCCACAGTATATATCTTTCTTATGAATTGTCTTATTTAATTTGAGGTCCATTCATCTTTTAGTGTCTAGGAAAAGAATGGAAAAGATCATTGATGAGGGAGAGCATGTCCTGTTAGCTCTGGGCACCTCACAAAGCGGCCAGAGCCATTCCAAGATGTGGATCCACCCTCCCCTCCTCCTGAGCATGTATCCAAGCACAGGGACCCCTGGACATGGTTATTCCTGGCCCTCTCCCTGGGAGGTGGCAATGGGCGGGCCAAGTGAAGGGGAGGCAGAGCCAGAGGACACAGGAAGTGCAAGGGCCTCTAAGAGTCTTCAACTAGAGACAGAGCCTCTCTACACACTGAAGAGGAGGCCCTGTTGATCTCCTCACCTGGAGTAGAGACCAGGCTCCATGGCAACACGGAGGAAAAGGACTCAGATGAAGATCAGTTTCCCAGGAAGGGTTGGGAGGCCTCAGAGCATGCCCCCATCAGCCATCATCACCATTCCACTCCCCATGCCTGGGGTTACTATCACAGATCACACAGCAGTATTACCCCAGGTCACACAGCACCATTAATTACCCCAGGTCACACAGCACCGTTACCCCAGGTCACAGAGCAGTATTACCCCACTAGCTGAACCTGGGCTCTGAGCACCATGTCATTTTCACCTTGCTAGAAGTCAGCAACTGCTCATTTTTGGATTGCACACCAAAAAAAAATCCCAGAAATGTTCCAAGAAAAGAATTGATTTTCCTATCACCTTAGGAGGTTATTGAAAATTCATTCACTTCTTTGGCCTGAGAGGATGGCTTTTGGCAGCAGATGAGGCTTGACTGTAACTGCAATATGGAAAGATTTAGTGATCTGAGGGTGTGCCTGAGATTGTTGTCCAATGATCCATAGATCTGTCAGCTCTCACCGGTTTCCACCGAGGCTGATGCTCTCAAGTCTGGAGCTGTGGTTCATGTAATGGCCACCCTTTATTGACTTCCAGCTGGGAGATGCAGGAACAGAGCCCAGCCACCTAGTCAGCCAGCATCTCTGTGCCTTCAAGCACAAGTGAGAATGTGCCTGTAGCAGATGAGGACCCCATCCAGCTCCCAGAAGCCATGCATAGTACCTGGCATGGGAGGAGCAGTAGAGACAGAGAGTGTGCGTATACGTTCATCAGGCAGCTCAGTTATAACGTGCAGAGTGCCAGCTAAACTGGAATGAACCAACCAGGCCGTGTCTCGCATACCTGGGGTGGGCGGAGGTGTCTGGCGTCAGGTGTAGTGCTGTGTTCCGGGGATTCTTGATGTCCCTCCACTGCATCTGTCCCTCCCCCATCAGTCCCTCTGTCTACCCTGCTTTCCAGTCTCCCTTTGACTGTGCTCCTTTCCCCTGGTACAAACACCTCCATGTAGTCAGGAAAGCATACGCCTCTGCACCCCGCCCCCCCCCCACACCCCTTGCACCTCTAGGCCTATGTCATTCCAGCATCTGGATGCAAAGACAAGCAGCAGCCAGCCTGGACACCCCCTCAGACTGAGAACCTGAGCTGCCCAGGCTGTCAGGGACCCACACTGAGTGTCCATCACTTTGACTACTGGGATAGAATTCTGGAAGCACACATACCTTGCTTGGTCACATGCCCATTCCCGGCCAGGGCAGAAAGTGACAATCTGCAGACAGCCTCCCCACCCCCAAGCCATAGGGCAGAGCAGAGAGAGAGCATCAAACTAGGCCAACTGATGGAGAGAAAGCCAAGTGGTTAGCCATGCATCCAGCAATAATTGTGCCAAGACACCAGCAGTCCCTTTGCTGGTGGGTGAGCACACACCACAGCACATGCGCTGAGCTGGGGACCCCTGGGATGTCTGGTCCCTGCTCTTAACCACATAAAGGGTTGACTGTGTACCATCATCACCTCGGCTTGAACCTCAGAAATTTAAGTGGAAAGTCCAGGGGGAAATGCTGATACCTACCAGTGAATTCCTTGGTGGCATTGCAGTCCTGGTGGCAGATGAGATAAGGCACTAAGGAAATGACAAGGTCCAGAGGGTGAAGAACTAGAAATAGTACCTGGGCCTTGGCTGGGATGGCCCTCAGGTGCTGCAGGGTCTCTGGCCTGGGTGGTGGTACTGGATAAATACAAAGAGGGAAGAATGGTGGCGGGAGATGGTTCCCAAGGGCGCTTTCACAAACGGTTCAAGGTCATTCAAGCTGCTGATCTACTTTGGGCAGGAGTAATCTTGTTCCTTGCTCCCATAGCCAGAGATAGAAACCAATCCCAATACCAAGTGCCACCTTTCATGGCCATTGTGATGTGATTTCCTGATCTGATCTGTCTCTAACAATCCCGGGTGGGCACACAACCTTTCGCTTCTGGATCCCTAGGGTCATCCTCAATGTCTGCCCTTCCTTATCTCCTCTGGACCATCCACTGGTGTCTCTCATCCATGCCCTCCACTCTGCTCCTCCATCCAGTGAGCGTGACTGTGGAAAACAACTCATTCCTGCCTTTAGAACTACCGCTAGCCATGGCCACACCCACTGTTCTCAGAGGCATAAGGTCACTGGGCATCTCTCGGACTCTTGTCACCTACCAGGCACCTTCCCAAGCCCACACCTCTCTCTTGACCCGCACACTCAGCCTCCTTCATTCCTCAGTCCTCTGACCGACCCAGGGCCTCAGTGGCTGCAGCCTTCCCTGGCCACCGTCTCATGTCACTCCCAGAGCACACCTGCTGGCCCCTAAATGAGGTGGAGAGGGTGCTCTCTCGCATGTCTTTATGGCATTTGTCAAGACTTACAGAGCCTGGCCAGGCCATTCAGTGGTCAGTGTCTGTGTGTCAGAGACCCACAGTGAGGAAGGGCGAGGCAGTGCGCAGGGCTGGGGCCACCTGCCTGCCCCTGGGAGCATTAGGAGTGCTACACAGAGGTCATCGGCTATGGAGTTCTCACTCCTGGGTCAGCCCGAAGAGTGCTTCCACGGACCTTGAATGTAAGCTACCTGGCACTCAGAAGCATCCTCTTATTTGGACATTTCACCTCAGCTTTGGAAATTAGCACATCAGAATTCTCTGGGTTCAATGTGAGCCGAGCAAGAAGGAAGGACGCTGAGATTTCTGAGTGGGTGATCTTCCTTTGCAAAGAAAGATCTTCCTTCCATGTTTGGAAGCCAAATGTTGGTGGGAAGGTCTTCTTTGTGGCTTTGGGACTCTGCATCTAGATTCTGGGAGGTGCTGTGGAAGGGGAAGGATGGCTGTTCTCTGGTCAGATGAGTGACTGGGCTATCTCACACCCCTCTGGTCAGATGAGTGACTGGGCTATCTCAAGCCCTTCTCTTTCTTGGCTCTGTCCTTTGGTGATAAAAGCTGTATTCATTTGCTGGCGTGGAAGTGTGCAGTTACAGCTACGTGACTGTAAGTTTCAAGGTCAGCGCAGAGGGGAAGTGTTGTGTTGGGGGGGGGATGACAGGTGCTTTGTGGTAACGGTGCCATCGGGGGATGGGCTGAGCTGAAGATCCCAGGACGCTGGTAACACGTCACCTTTAAATGTGCTTTTGACCTTCCAGTGTTTTTCCCACCGATCATCTCCTTTCACCCTCCAGTAACATCAGGAGGGAGGCAAGCACAGCAGGTGTGCTCATCCGTATTTTATGGGTGGGAGAATCAAATGGCAGAGCAATTAGGTGATTTCTGCCATATCCTTTGGCTGCCCGGGCAAGACTCAAAAATAAGTTCCCAGTGTTCTGCGTTTCAGACTATGGAGAGATGGGAAATGGGAGCTTAAATTGTTATTGAAATATGAAGTAACGATGCATAATTATCAACTGAAAGGAAGTCATATTCCTATTGGTTCTGAGAAGAGACCAGAACTTATGTCATTGCAGAAATCAGATCTGAAATCTCAGCTGCAGCCCATGTCCTGGCTCTTGGGAAGATGGCCAATGGGGTGGTAGTGGTGAGAACTGTGATCCTATTGAATATGCAAAAAAAAAAAAATCACGAAACCTCTCACCACCAACAACACTGGAACAGCAGTGTTACTAACTAGTAATGGAAGGCTGTGTTTTTCCTTCCCTGCTGGAGAGTGGGCAAGATCCAGGGAAAGGGAAGTAAGGGTTTGCATAATGTCCACATGGAGTGGTCAGATCCTGAAACTGAACACCCCATTCTGAGCACCCCGGTTCTGCACCCCCAAACTGAGCACCCCGGTTCCTGCACGTGGGGACGGTTTCCTAGGGTAAATAAGGTCTGTGCCTGTGTGCCTGTGAACACGCCCACGTGTTCCACACTTAGTTCTCGGGTGGCTAAGCTTGCTGTTCTCTGAGGTGGCTCTCGATGGGTAATGGACTCGACTTCCAGCAGAATTTTCTTTCTGATTTTCTTCATAATTTTAATTGCTCTGTGATAACTCTACATATTGATGGGGTGCATTGTATTTCTGCACATTTATGCACTACGCAATGCAGTAATCAAATTGGGATAATTAGCTTACCCGGGACCTCAGACATTTGCCATGTCTTTCTTTGTATTGAGAAAAATTGAAATCTCTCTGGAGCTGAGGCGGCTGCTCAGTCAGTAATGTGCCTGTCATGCGAGCAAGAAGATCTAAGTCTGGATCCCAGAACCCATGTAAATGCCAGGAGATGTAGCAGCCTCGTGTAATCCTGGCACTCGGGGGTCAGAGATGGCACTGCCCAGAGAAAGCCGGCTCACAAGACTAGCCAACTCATGAAACTCGGAGTTCAGTGAGAGACCTTGTCTTAGTAAATAAAGAGAATGGTGGAGGAAGACACCCAGAGTTTAGTCTCTGGCCTCCTCATGGGCGTGCACACACACATATGCTCAAACACATGAGCACGTGCAAGTACAAACCCCACACATGAGTGTTTCGAAGGACACTAAGTGTACTTCAAGTGGGCAAGTCACTGCTCACCACAGCACCCTACTGGACATCAAAATTCCAAGGTTCTTCCCCACTACCTCCCAGTAAGTTTATACCCTAGCCAACTTGCTCCAACCCATCCTAAGCAAGGTTTCTTCAAATAATTCATGCCAGGACGTCTCCTGATCTAATCTGCGTGCTTTCTCTTGCCTGCTTTCCCTCGGGAGAGAATGCTGCATTCGTAGCAGCGCCAGGCCTCGTTTTTTGTTCAGTCTTTGCTAATCTGATAATCAAAATAGTCACACTGTAATAAGATTTCCTTCTGTTATTGCCACAAGCACATCCATACTTTTAACACTGTGTAATTCTTTGATCTACTGGCTCATGTTCTTTAACCACGGTTTTATAGAACAATGAATGTGATTTGTGATTTCCATTTATAGAAATTTATCCAGGGGAGATAGGTTACAGGGAAAGCTTGCTCTATAAAGATGCACACAGCATTTATTGTAGTTTTTTTTTTAAAAAAAAAAGCAGACAGAATATAGTCAAATAATAGAGGAACAATTAAATAAACTATGTCATTACTCCTTCAGGGCATATCTCAGAAAATACTGAGTGAGCCAGGCCTGTTGACACACCCCATAGTCCCAAGTTGGAAGGTGGAGGAAGGAGACCATCAAGGGGCTGCTCTCAATTTGCTGATCAGCCTTGAGCCCCTGGAAGCTGGGATGGTGAACCTGTTTCTTGTCATTCCCCCGAAGCAGCAGGAGGAGAGGATTTTCAGAAAGAGACTTATTGTAGATGGGTGTCACGACTTTCCGAGGGTCCCACTGGTCTTTCTTTTTTGAGGCAGGGTTTCACCCTAGCCCAGGCTAACCTGGAACTCACTCTGTAGCTCAGGCTGGCCTGGAACTCATGGTGATCCTTCTACCTCAACCCCTTGCATACTGGAATTAAAGGCGTGCGCCAACTGTATGGATACGATCTATGTTCTTCCTAGCTCTTACAAAAACAGCAAATGTCCTCTATTCCTGACTTCCCGTCCATTTGTTTGGTTTTTCATGAATTCTTTGTTCAGCATCAAGGTTTGTTTTTGAGAGAGGAATGTGTTCAAATTTCTGAAATCCTGTGTGTTCCCCACCTTCTGCTGCGAGGACAGTACAAATCTTAAGACAGCTGGGAGTCAGGGAAGGAAATGTCCTTTACAAACCCAGATACATGCAAAGCAAATGTATAGGAGATTGACTTCTGCAAATTAGCTGTGCTGAAACATGGATGCCTCTCCCTGCCCACAGAGCACCACCACGTGGTACTCCTACTCAGGTTGCAGGGGCCTGGCAGGGCTAGGAGACACACCTGACCTTGGGACCCAGTGGACAGTAGATTCAGACACACATGTATGGAAGGGAGGTCCCTCCTAGAAGCAGCAATAGTTAGATGTGTAGAAAGTTCAGAAAAGACCAGGGAGCTTCAGCCCAACCCAATTCAGAGGAGGAGAGACATGTGCCTTCCTTGTGAGAAGGGCATGGCCGGCAGAGAGAAGGTGGCCAGCACACTGGGGACACTTGCCCGTGGGGAAATAAGCAAAAATCAAGAGATGGCCCTAGCCCGATGGAATTTGAGGTGGAAACAAATGAACCCCAAGCACAGCTCTGCAGATTACTTATTCTGTGGGTGCAGAATGGGGGCGAGTAGGATGTCATTTAATGAAGGCCTTGAAGCCCATATTAATTTCAGTACAATCTTCAGAATGAAAGAACGAACCACGCCCTCATCCAGCACCCTGACCTTATCCTTGGAACGTTTGCTAATGTGATGGAGATGAAGAAGGATCATAAAGGGCTATTTTAAGCGTTTGAATTAGGAGACAATCTTGCACTTCGGTATCCCTCCAAGTAGCGCCCATCAGCTATGAGGAACACCATTGTGGGCATCCCTAGCAAATGAAGTCTCAAACGATCTATTTTTCTACCCACCAGGCAAAAGATTGTAAGAGCCGTGGTGGGGGAGACTATCCAGAGGCATGGCACCCTACAGCAACAACACACTTGAGCCAGGAGGTCCGGGCTGAGTACTAGGCTATCCAGGGTCCCCTGCCACAAGGACTGATCCAGATGGTACACGGAGGAGGATATCCAGCTGATTGGGATTGGGGAGGGGGGCATTGGGGAATTGGGGATAACAGCTCATTGTTTGCCCACTGAATAATGTAACACAGTATGGACAATAAATATATATTTTAGATTTAAAAAAATCGGTCTTTACATTCAGCCCTGCTCTCTGTTTCTCAGGGACTCTTGCTTTTATATAACACAGATCTTTAAGTGTGTGTGGGCACACGTGCGTGCATGCCTGTGTGTTTTAGATGCCGTGTATTCACCTGTGAGCCTATGGACACATCCATGCACAAGCAGAGGCCAGAGGAAGATTCCAGTGTCCTGCTCTGCTGTTCTTCTGCTTGATTTCCTTGAGACAGAGTCTCTCACTGAACCTGGATGGAGCTCTCTGTTTATTTCAGTTAGAGTGTCTGGTCATTGAACCCCCGTGATCCTCCTGCCTCTGTCCTCCTATGCACTGGGGTTACAGGTATCAATTTCCATGCCTGGATTTTCTGCACAGGTACTAGGAATCGAACTCGGCTCCTCATGCTTGCCTAGCAATCACTCTTTCCCACTGAGCCATCTCCCCGGCCTCTAGCTGCAGCTTTCTTCTGTGGCAGATGACTCTGCCTGCCTACAGAGGGGTCTCAGAGGCGGTTCACCCTCAGCCTAGAACTTTGGTCCATTGCCTCGAGGGTTCAGTCCACGGTCACTAGGCCCGTGCATGTGAGCAGACCATCTCGGTGTGAGTGGGTGTGTGTGTGAATGGCGGTGCTTCTTCACCTCACTCAGACAGGAAGCAGAGAGGAGAGGAACAGGGTGAGACCTGAGTCTCTAGCCAAGTCCTACCTAAAATTTCCAGAACCTTCCATATAGCACCACCAGCTGGAGCAAGCTGAACCCATGAGCCTGTGGAGGAGAACTCATAGTCAAGCCAGTGAGCAATAAAAGAGCAAGAGGAGGGGAGGAGGCAGGTTAGGTCAGCCTGACAGGATGGAGCCTCGGTCTCCTTGCCCAGGTCCAGTGAGTTCTGGGTGCTCACCATGATGAGGCCAGTGCTGTGCTCAGCTTCGCACCCACTCTGAGATCAACTCCAAGGACCTGCCTCCAGGGACCTATTTCCTCCAGGCAAATCCCACCTCCTGAAGTTTCCAGAACCTCTCAAAATAACACCAGTGCAAGTCTTCTGGGGATACCGGCAAACCACTGAGGGGTCTGTGAGCATTTAAAATGGAGGACAGAGCAGGACAAACAGAACAGAACAGGGGTGG
>PVHP010043729.1:0-14443 GCA_004024765.1 Zapus hudsonius
TTCCCCTTGCCAGTGTTTGGCACACCTTCCTGCCGCTGTTTGCAGTGCTGTGGCAGAGGTGATGTCCAGCCCTCTGCTCATGCCATCGTTTTCCCTGCCAGAATGGAGTCTCCCCTCGAGTCCGTAAGCCAAATAAACCCATTCCTCTACAAGCCACTTTTGTTTGGGTTCTTTCTGCGCAGCAACTAGAATGCTGACCGCAAAAGCAATATAGTTCACTGACAGAACATTTGCCATCTGTGTGAGGCCCTAGGTTCAGTTCCTAGTGTTACAAATAAATTAATAAATTTAATTGAGTAATAATTTTCTTTGTTTTGAATGAAGACTAGTTTTCTTTTTGTTGTTTTTGAAGACTAGTGTTTTTTTTTTGTTGTTGTTGTTTTTGTTTTTCAAGGTAGGGTCTCGCTGTAGCTCAGGCTGATCTAAAATTAACCATGTAGTCTTAGGGTGGCCTTCAACTCACAGTGATCCTCCTACGTTTGCCTCCTGAGTGCTGGGATTTTTTTTTTTTTTTTTTTTTTTGGTTTTTCGAGGTAGGGTCTTGCTCTAGTCCAGGCTGACCTGGAATTCACTATGTAGTCTCAGGGTGGCCTTGAACTCATGGCAATCCTCCTACCTCTGCCTCTGGAGTGCTGGGATTAAAGGCGTGCACCACCACGCCCGGCAGGAAGTTTTGATTAAGCTTCCTTCTTAGTCTTCAGCAGGCAGAGCCCTGCTGGAGGAGGTTTGTTTTATTGGGGTGAGGAGGGGGCAGATCTTGAGTCCAGCTCTGCTAGGTGTGCCGAGAGCCAGCTGGAACTCTGGCTGTGTTTGCTGGTGCTGTTGGTTCTGCCTCTCTGCTATGTATCATGAAGTAAACCTAATGTTTTGGCCATGGTTGTTATCCTCATTTATTATTTAGTCAACCCTTTTAAAGTAATTCAGCAAACAAATCCAAAAGCAAAGATGTGTTGATTTTTGACACAAGGTCTCACACTGTGCCAGGGTGGCGTGAAACTATGTAGCCAAGCTGGCCTCAAAAAAAAAATTTTTTTTTTTTTTTGTTTTTGATTTTTCAAGGTAAGGTTTTGCTGTAGCCCCAGGTTGACCTGGAATTCACTATGTAGTCTCCGGGTGGCCTCAAACTCACAGGGATTCTCCTACCTCTCTGCCTCTCGAGTAATGGGATTAAAGGCATGCACTACCATGCCTGGCTGGCCTTAAACTTTTATAATCCTCCCACCTCAGCCTGCCAAGAGGTGGTATCACAGGTGTGTGCCACCATAACTGGCTCTAAATTTTGTTTTGTTTTGTTTTCTGCCCTTTTGTAAGTTTTCTTATGTCAGTGGGCCATGGTAATTTGCCCTTTCTCACCTCAAATATCTCTCAAGTGAGTCAAATCAGGTTCAAGAATGGGAAAAGGGCTGAGCTCTAGGTGACAGGTGAGGGAGGGAGCAGGTGTGGGGTGAGACTAACCCTCAAATGTGCAAGCTCAGCCTCAAGTCCCCAGAGAGCTTCATGGGTACCGGAGCTGCACTTTCTTTTTATTTTTTGGTTTTTGGTTATTTTTTCCAAGTTAACATCTTGCTCTAGCCCAGGCTAACCTGGAATTCACTATATAGTCTCAGGCTGGCCTCAAACTCACGGCAATCCTCCCACCTCTGCCTCCCGAGTGCTGGGGACCTAAAGGTGTGTGCCACGGGCCTGAGCTTCACTTTCTTAGTTAAATACCACCCTACTCTTGCTATGCCCCCCTCCCAGGTACTGTCAGCTTATAACAGTGAAGGTTAGTTTGGGAATGCTCTTTATATCATTTTTATAAACCTGAATTATTGGAATGATATGTTTGTATATATATTTATATATGAAGCAAATGTGCTTTATATGTTTTTAAACTTATTTTTAGGTACATTGGATCCTCTTATGTTAGTTTTTCTTGGTTTTTCTCTGGCCATCCTTGAATATTTTCCAGAAGATCTGCTAAAGAAAATATTTAACATCGAATTCTTAGCCAAATTAGACTCTCAACTTGAAAGTATGTATCTATGTTTCATTTTTTAAAAAAAATTATCACTTATATTTTATATCCAAGTTTCAGCTCTACCTATAACAAAGCATTTAAAGCCTGTAGTGGTTTGATTCGGGTGTCCCCCCATAAACTTATGTGTTCAAAACTTGGAGGTGATGTCCACCCTCTGCTCATGCCATCATTTTCCCTGCCATCATGGAGTCTATAAGCCAAAATGAACCTTTTCTTCCACAGGCTGCTTTTGGTCAGGTTCTTTCTGCCAGCAAGGAGAGAGCTGACTGCAGCAAAGGACAATGACCTTTTTTTCTGTTAGTAAAATCATTTCATGGTTGACTGGGATCTAGAGTTAGCGGCAGAATAACTGCCTAGCAGTCTTGAACCCCTTTGAGTTTCACCCCAGCACTTGGTGGGGGACATATCGATACGTACATTTCCAGATGTAGGAGGCAGTCCTCATCTTGTTACCACATGTAAACATTTCAAGGTGTAAAGCATTTATGTAGAAATGACGTTTTATCATGTGATAATAAAAGTATCAGCCAACAGTGGGGGTAATTGTGGAAAAGATTAATTATTTTTAGTTCAAAGTTATCAGACTCCATTAGTGATTTATTTTTAATTTCAGCTTTACCGTCATCTCTACAAAGAAGGGTCCAATTCCGTCTTATGGAGTTAAATAGAGCAGTTTGCTTGGAATGCCCTGAGTTTCAAATTCCATGGTTTCATGACCGATTTTGTCAACAACACTATAATAAAGGTTTGAGTTTTCATTTGGTAAGAGAGTGAAATTTATAAATAAATAAATTAAAGTAAATAATTAGGCAATACATTGTTATTATCATTAAACCTAAATATGACATGACTTTCCAAGAGGGTCATGACCTATAGTATTTTAGGTGATACTTTATGGGTGGAATTTTTTTTAAATTTTTTATATTTATTCATTTTTCAAGGAGAGAGGAGAGAGAGAGAGAGAGAGAGAGAGCACACCACCTTGTGTGTCTGGCTTATGTGGGTCCTGGGGAATTGAACCAGGGGCCTTAGGCACTGGAGGCAAGTGCCTTAACCGCTGAGCCATCTCTCCAGCCCTGGAATTTCTTTTATAGCAAGTTATTTCTTTTTTTTCCTTTTTCTAAATATTTTATTCATTTTCAAGCAGAGAGAGAGAGAGAGTGAGAAAGAGAGAGAGAGAGAATGCACCAGGGCCACCACCGTGTGGGTTTGGCCCACGTGGGACCCGGGGAACTGAACCCAGGCCCCAGGCACTGGAGGCAAGCGCCCCAACTGCTGAGTCATCTCTCCAGCCCAATATAGCAAGTTCTTAACTGGGACACTAAATCTTTTGTTTGAGGGTAAGAGTATGTCTGCTGTTGAGTTTAGTGTTGTTTGAAATGGTATTACAGTGAGGGGTTACAATTTTTATTTTTTAGTTCGTAGAGTTGGGGTGATTTTCATTTGATAATTAAGTAGACTAATTGTGTTTATTTTCTTAAAGATGTTGGCATCATGAATGGAGCACAACAACAGATTTATAAAATGTTAGCAGAGATACTAGGAGGAACCAACTGTGTCAAAGCCTCTCTTCTTTCACCCTATTACCACACAGTAGGTAAGTCTGATAGATGAGGAACTCCTTTCAGAGAACCAAACTAACTTGAAGAGAATCATCTAATTGGACTTTTAAAAAAGAAAGATCAGAGGAGATGGCTCAGCTTGTAAAGTGCTTGTGGTGCATTTTGGATGTTCAGTACCCGTGTGAATGTGAATGTTAGCTGGGCATGGTGACCACCTGTAATCCCAGTCGGAGGGAGGAGGAGACAGGGAACCTGAGGTAAGTTAGACTGGCTGAATCTCGTAGTTAGTTCTGGGCTTACATGAGAGACCCTGCCTCAGTAAAATAACGAGGAGAGCAATCGAGGAAGACACCTGACATCATGCTCTGGCTCCCATATGCATACACGTGTGCCAGATGCACACATACATGCACACACCATGTCTAAATGAAAACTCAGACTCAGATTCACTGAACATTTCTGGATCTTCAAAAGATCCTGTTCTTGGGCTGGAGAGATGGCTTAGCAGTTAAGGCTCTTGCCTGCAAAACCTAATGACCCAAGTTCAATTCCCCAGTATTCACATAAAGCCAGATGCACAAGGTGCTGCATGCATCTGGAGTTGTTTGCAGTGGCTAGAGGCTCTGGCATATCCATTCTCTCTCTCTTTCTTTCAAATAAATAAAATATTTTTTAAAAAATCTGTTCTAGAGCCAGGCATGGTGGCGCACGCCTTTAATCCCAGCACTCAGGAGGCATAGGTAGGAAGATTGCCATGAGTTCAAGGCCACCCTGAGACTACATGGTGAATTCCAGGTCAGCCTGGGCTAGAGCAAGAGCCTACCTTGAAAAACCAAAAAAAAAAAAAAAAAATCTGTTATAGCTGAGTATGATGGCACATGTCAATAGCTGAGGCAGGAGGATTGTGAGTTTGAGTTCAGTCTGGGTTATATAACAAGTTCAAGGTCAAACTGACCTATGTAGTAAGACTTTGTCTCAAACAAAACAAAAAAACAAAATCACATGGTACATGCTTAGCATATCAAAAATAGGCAAGCACCTTAATCAGTAAGCCATCTCTCCAGCCCCATAGAGCAGAAATAGAAAGGACAGATCCAGAAGGAAAAAGTATCCATATAGCTACAGTTTACTTTTGTTTCTGATTTTCTTTTTCTTTTTCTTTTTTTTTTTCGGTTTTTCAAGGTAGGGTCTCACTCTAGTCCAGGCTGACCTGGAATTCACTATGTAGTCTCAGGGTGGCCTTGAACTCACGGCAATCCTCCTACCTCTGCCTCCCGAGTGCTGGGATTAAAGTCGTGTGTTTCTGATTTTCTAACTGACTTTTCAAACCAAATATGGCTTATATCATAGTATTTATATCTTGGTCTGTTTACTTCTGTGACAAAATTTCTGAGACTGGGTCATTTATAAACAACAGAAGTTTGTTTCTCACAGTTCCAGAGGCTGGAAGTCCCAGATCAAGGCCCCAGCAAGTTTTATGTGCGCTGAGGGCTCTTTCTTTGCTTTCAAGATGACACCTTGGGTTGGAGAGACAGCTCAGCGGTTAAAGGACTTGCTTTCAGGATGGTACCTTGAATTTTATGTCCTTTCATGGCCCATAGAGAGGACAGAAGCAGAAAAGAAGGGCCTTGTGTTTCCCCTTCAAACCTTTTTATATTGTTACAGTGTTGATTAAGTTTTATCTTGAAAATTTGGAGGAAACAGTCAGATAATAGCACTTGGTAACTTTTTGTATGTTACAGTTTTTTTTCCATGCCAACAGACAGCACTTTCCTAACATTATCAATTGTGTCTATTTCATTGACTCAGTAGTATGCAATGGTTTCATCATACCACAGGGGGTTTCTTGTTTATTTTTTAAAATTTTGTTTATTTGTAAGCAGAAAGAAAGAATGAATGCACCAGGGCCTTCTGCCACTGCAAATGAACTCCAGATACATGCACCATTTTGTGCATCTGGCTTTACTTGGGTACTGGGGAATTGAACCTGGGCCATCAGGCTTTGCAAGCAAGCATCTTTAACTACTGAGCCATCTGTCCAGCCCAACTCAATAGGGTTTTGTGCTGATTAGGTGCATCAATTTTATGTTACAGTGCTGTAATATTGTGTCATCAATAATAGATAAATATATTGCTTAGGTTGGTTTTAGATACTATTTTAAAAAATATTTTATTTATTCATTTTCAAGCAGAGAGAGAGACAGAGAGAGAGAGACAGAGAGAGAGAGAGAGACAGAGAGAGAGAGACAGAGAGAGAGAGAGAGAATGCACCAGGGCCACCACCTTGTGGTTCTGGCTTATGTGGATCCTGGGGAATTGAACCCAGGGCCTTAGGCACTGGAGGCAAGTGCCTTAACCGCTGAGCCATCTCTCCAGCACTAGATACTATTTTAAATGTTATGTATGACAAACTTAGTTATGTCCCATGAAGCATATACATTACAGATGCAGAAACATTACTATTATTATTTTGTTGTTTCCTTCTTGTTTTGGTTTTTTAAGGTAGGGTCTGATTTGATCTGGAATTCACAATGTAGTCTCAGGCTGGCCTCAAAGTCCCAGAGATCCTTCTACCTCTGCCTACCAGGTGCTGGGATTAAAGGGTGTGCCACCATGCCCAGTTTATATAGTTTATTTTTTTTTTCGAGGTAGGGTCTCGCTCTAGTCCAGGCTAACTTGGAATTCACTATGTAATCTCAGGGTGGCCTTGAACTCACGGCAGTCCTCCTACCTCTGCCTCCTGAGTGCTGGGATTAAAGGCGTGCGCCACCACGCTCAGCTTACTTGTACAGTTTTAACCATACAGAAAAAGAATCAAGCCAAGCACTATGTAGTTCAGCTGTTCCATCAGCTGCAGCAGGAGGATCATGGGATTCATGGCAAGTCATGGCACTATAGCAAGACCTTTCCTCAAAAAAAGAGAGCTGGGCTGGGGAAATGGCTCAGTGGTTAAAGACACTTTTTGCAGAACCTGCTGACCTGAGTTTAGTTCCCACATGAAAACCAGTGGTACATGCATCTGAGTCCTGGCACACTCATCTCTCTCTCTCTCTCTCTCTCTCTCTCTCTCTCTGTCTCTCTCTCTGTCTCTCTCTCTCTCTCATTCTCTCAAGGAAATGAAAAATATGTACATTTAAAAGTATGATAATGTGGGCTGGAGAGATGGCTCAGTGGGTAAGGCACTTGCCTGCAAAGCCTAATGACCCAGGTTCAATTCCCAGTACCCATGTAAAGCCAGGTGCACAAAGTGGCAAATACATGTGGAGTTCTTTTTCAGCAGCTAGAGGCCCTGGTGTACCAATTCTCTGCCTTATTCTGCTTACAAATAAATAAATAATTTACTTTGAGAAAACATTTGAAAGTATGATAATGTAACGCTTCCTATCTGGAGTCCGAATCAGCAGTTATCACCACCACTCACCAAAGTTCACCTGATTTTTTTTCCCAAGAAAATCTTATATAATGTACCATTTCAGGATGTATATCAAAGAATAAGAGTGACTTTAACAACATAGTGACAATATCATCCTCTCAGAGTAATTTACTGGGGGCTTAGGAGATGGCTCAGTGTAAGCATGAGGGTCCAAGCCTGGTCTCTTGAACCCATGGAAAGCCTGATCCAATAGTGTATCTCTGTAAGCCTAGCCTTTGGTGGTGAGATGAAAGAAGAACACAGGAGAATCCCCGGGAGGCCTGCAGGTCGGCCAGCCTAGAGCATGCAGCAGTGAACCAGAGACCTTGCCTCAAACAAGGTCCTCTGACCTCCATATGCATGCTGTTGCTCATGTGCGACCACACAGAACACACACATGGAAAATCAAAAAGAAAAATGTTCTTAATATTATATGACTGTCATGCCTGTTTCTTCTGTTTTATTTCACAATTTGTTCAAATTGAGATCCAAGCATTGCATTTGATTTTTTTTCAGTCCTATTTTTCTCTTTTTTCCTTAGAATTTATTTTAAAAGTTTCTTTTTTTGGTTTTTCAAGGTAGGGTCTCGTTCTAGTCCAGGCTGACCTGGAATGCACTATGTAGTCTCAGGGTGGCCTCGAGCTCATGGTGATCCTCCTACCTCTGCCTCCCAAGTGCTGGGATTAAAGGCACCCGGCAAAAGTTTCTTTTTCATAATGTATACTTTTCTGAAACCAACCCTGTGGTATCATTTAAGATGTTTGTTGTTGGGCTGGAGAGATGGCTCAGAGTTTAAGGCACTTGCCTCCAGTGCCTAAGGCTCCTGGTTCAATTCCCCAGTGCCCACATAAGCCAGACCCACAAGGTGGTGGCCCTGTTGTGCTATTTCTCTTTCTCTCTGTATCTCTCTGCTTGAAAATGAATAAAGAAAACATTTTAAAAAATAAAGTCTAAAAAAAAGATGTTTGTTTACCTGCATTTCTTGTAAATCAGTCTTAGAGGTAGATGCCTAATTGAATTTTAGTTTGCTTATTTCTTTTTGGCCACACTATCTCAGATGGTATTTCTTATTGCATCATATCAAAACAACATCACTCATCAATGGCTTTAAATGTCATCAGAAAGTTTCCTCATCAGCATTTACCTACTACAGGGCATTAACAATCCCTCAAGCTAGTATTCATAAAAGCTATTTAGGCTGGAGATATGACTCAGCGGTTAAGGCACTTGCCTCCAGTGCCTAAGGCCCTGGGTTCAATTCCCCAGGACCCACATAAGCCAGACCCACAAGGTGGTAGCCCTGGTGCATTCTCTCTCTCTCTCTCTCTCTCTCTCTCATCTCTCTGCTTGAAAATGAATAAATAAAATATTAAAAAAAAGCTATTTAAAGCAGTATTCTGAATGTGTCACTCCATCTACATTTATTCGTTGATTTTACCTACAAAAGCTTCCCTGTAGTAACTTAGCTTCATATGTGTACAATTCATGTAGGTAAGCCAGGTAAGTACTAGAGTCTAAGAGTTTTCAGAAGACTTGATTTTAGTTTTCTCCAAATATGACCAAGAGACTTAGGGAAACTAATGTAAATTTATTTATTTATTTATTATTTATTTGTGAGGAAGAGAGAATGGGTGGACCAGGTCTTCTTGCCCCTGCAAATGAACTTCAGACACATGCACCACATTGTGCATCTGGCTTTACATGAGTACTGGGGAATTGAACTCAGGCTGTCAGGCTTTGCAAGCAAGTACCTTTAGCCAATGAGCCACCTCCGCCAGCCCCTTGGCTTTTTTTTTTTTTTTTGCCCCTTGGCTTTTATTTTTATTTTTATTTTTTTTTAGGTAAGGTCTTCCTCTAGCCCAGGCTGACCTACAATTCACTATGTAGTCTCAGGATGGCCTTGAATTTACAGGAATCCTCCTACCTCTGCCTCCTGAGTGTTGAGATTAAAAGCATGTGCCATGATGCCTGGCTTGTTTTGCTTTTTTTAGCAGGGTCTTACTGTAACCCAGGCTGACTTGTAAGTCACTCTGTAGTCCAGGCTAGCCTCAAACTCATTGTGTTCTCCTACTTCAGTTTCCAGAGTTCTGGGATTAAAGGGGTATGCCACCAACATCTTACAATTTTTTTCTTCCCTCCCCCCCACTTTTTTTTGTTTTTTTTTTGAGGTAGAGTCTTGGTCTAGCCCAGGCTGACCTGGAATTCTATTTTTTGCTTTAAAAATAAAATTCTGGGCTGGAGAGATGGCTCAGCAGTTATGATGCTTGCTTGTAGAGCCTAAGGACGTGAGTTCAATTCCCAGTACCCACATAAAGTCAGATGCATAAAGTGATGCATCTGGAGTCCATGTGCAGCAGCTGGAGGCCCCGGCTCACCCATTCTGTCTACTATTTATCTCTGCTTGCAAATAAATAAATAGATAAATAAATATTAAAAAGATATTTTGGTTTATTTATTTGCAAGAAGAGAGACAGAGAGAATGGGTGCACCAGGGCCTCCAACTGCTGCAAACAGATTCCAGATGTATGTGCCACTTTATGCATCTGGCTTTATGTGGTTACTGGGAAGTTGAACTTGGGTCCTTAGGCTCTGCAAACAAGCATCTTAACTGCTGAGCCATCTCTCCAGCCTGAACTTTTTTATTTTTTACATAGAGTCTTGATAATCTAGCCTAGGCTGGTCTGAACTTGTGATCTTTGTGCCTCAGACTCCTAAGTGCTGGGTGTACATGCCTTCACCATGCTTGGTTTAAAATAAAACTCTGTAATATGATTTGGCTTAGCTTCGTGTGAAATATAGCCAGTCATGTGCTATAGTTTATTAATATTTGTTTGGGTTTTTTTTTTTTTTTTTGTTTTTTCGAGGTAGGGTCTCACTCTAGCCCAGGCTGACCTGGAATTCACTATCTCAGGGTGACCTTGAACTCATGGTAATCCTCCTACCTCTGCCTCCAGAGTGCTGGGATTAAAGGCGTGCGCCACCACGCCCGCCGCATCAGATCTTATATAATATGTGGCGCTTGGAGGAGAGGTAGGAGAATCAAGTGAGTTTGAGGCCACCCTGAGACTGCATAGTGAATTTCAGGTAAGACCCTACCTCAAAAAAACAATAAAAAACCTTAATAATAATAAGTTGGACAATAATAATAATGATTTGGACATTCAGGGATATACATATATATCCTTGATATATGTATGTTAGTATATTTTGTACCTTAAACTTTTGCCTATTTGAATTTAGCTAATTTATGCTGTTGATTCCTATTCTTCCTTAAGATTTTGAGTGTATCTTGGATAAAAGAAAAAAACCTCTTCCTTATGAAAGCCATAATGTAACTTTGGGGAAACCACCAGGAATATACTGGGAAACAAATACTCAGTCATTTGAATCAAGTCTTCCACCAGGAGCCCAGAGGTAATTTATATTTGACTAATTTGCATTATATTCTGATATCTTATCAAGGGTTGACTGATGGAAGTGGCATCTGCTCCTCACACCATGCACGCCCTCTCTCTCTGGGACTTTAGCCTTTCCTGTGCCTCAGCCTGCACGTACCTGTCCAAAGCCTAGCCTAACTGAAGTGATCTCTTGGTTGTTCTCATCTAGAAGTAACTAGTATTTTCTTCTGTGTGCTCCCATGCCTCTCTGCTCGGTGATAGCATGCAGCTACACCTGTACAGTATTGTTACTGTCCCTCATGTTACCACTAGAACATAAGCTTCCTGTATGAGCTCCTTATGTAGGAAGCCACTTGGCAAGTACCCATCGAACAAAGAAACAAACTGATGAAAGCAGGGAGATGTTTTTCTATAGTTTCTTTTCAATGAATAGGTTTGGGGCTGGAGAGATGGCTCTGTGGTTGAAGGTGCTTGCTTACATGAATGAATTTGGTTGTTATCAGTTCCTATTTGTTTTTTGGGGCAAGGTCTCACTAGAACTCATCCTGCATCTCTCCAGCCCTCATTTAGCTTTTTTTATTTTATAAAGATGCATTCTTTTTCTTAAATGACTTAATTCAATTCCTGATTTTGATTTTGAAAGTAAATGTTTATTTTTATTTTATGTAGGATTGCTTTTGAATTTTTGGATTCAAAAGCTTTTTGTACAAATATCCCCCACCTGAAAGGAAAATCGGCAATGAAGAAAAGACATTTGGAAATTTTGGGCTACCATGTTATTCAGGTATGACACACTTGTGCAAATTCAGCCTCATAAAAAAGCATGATGGGCCAGGCCTGGTGACACACACCTTTAAACCCAGCACTCACCTTTAATCCCAGCACCCAGGGAGGCAGAAGTAGGAGGTTTGCCATAAGTTCAAGGCCACCCTGAGACTACATAGTGAATTCCAGGTCAGCCTGGGCTAGAGTGAGACCCTACCTCAAAAAAAAAAAAAAAATTAAAAATACCTGTAGCTGCTTTAGCACTTATTCCGACTACATTATTTACAGGTCCCTCCATTTGAATGGAACTCCATGGCACTGTCAACTAAGGCTGCTCGGATGGACTACCTGAGAGATCATATATTTGGAGAATGCAAGTCATGATTGTGGTTTTCATTTAAAATGAGCTGTTAGGGCTGGAGAGATGGCTTAGCGGTTGAGGCACTTGCTTCCAGTGCCTAGGGCCCTAGGTTCAATTCCCCAGGACCCACATAAGCCAGACCAACAAGGTGGTGGCCCTGGTGCATTCGCTCCCCCCCCCCTCTCTGTATCTCTCTGCTTGAAAATGAATAAATAAAATATTTAAAAAAAAATAAAATAAAATAAAATGAGCTGTTAGGTGGGCGTGGTGGCGCATGCCTTTAATCCCAGCACTCGGGAGGCAGAGATAGGAGGATTGCTGTGAATTCAATGCCACCCTGAGATAGTGAATTCCAGGTCAGCCTGGACTAGAGCGAGACCCTACCTCGAAAAACAAAAAAAAAAAAAAAGCTCTTATGGTGAGCTGCATTTGTATATGTTTTAAGTGGCCTAGCTCAATAAAAAAATAATAGATGCAAACATTCTATATGTTTCTTAGAATGTGGGAACATTCCTGGTGTGTTTGAGAACAAGGGTTCCATTGTGCCTAGAGCAAAGCAAGGGGATGAGATAAGGGGATAAAAGGTACGAAGTGATAGTTAAAATGTACAGCTTCATGTACTCTAAAAGAGATGAGAGGTCACTATAGGGTTTTAAACAAGGAATGATAACACATTATTTTATTTTAACTTAACTTTTAAATTTTATTTGGGATAGAGTCTTGCTATATACCCCTGGCAGGCATGAAACTTGTTTTGTACACCAGGCTGGCCAACCTTCCTGCCTCTGCCTCTCAAGGGCTGGGTTTATAGATATATACTGAAAAGACCTTCCAAGGTCTTTCTTGGGAGAGCATACCTCAGGACTCAAATAATCACACCAGCAGATGCAAAAGCAAGAGGAGTTTATTCTTCGGCTGTGCAGTCGGGCTCCCCAAACAGATGAATGTCCAGGCAGGAGAGCCCTGAAGAACAAAGGAACAGGGTATATATAGACAAAAACCACAAAATTATAATACAGTTCAGACCATAGGACATGTTATATTTCCATTGGCTCTTTGTCCCTATCTGTATACTCCTGATTGGTCACCTTATTGGAGCCTGAAATTTGCATTCATGTCTCATTGCTAGGGTCAGCCCACATTCCAGGAACAGTCATACGCTATCTTATATGGAGTGTTTGGTCTTCTGCTCATTCCCTGGAATTTATGACTAAGTCCTTTTTAAAAGGGGAGGGGGACTATTTGGTCATTTTTTGTAACCAGGAGTCAGTTTTATAAAATGGATTCTCCATTGCTTTATAAAATGGATTCTTCATATACCATCATACCTGGCTGACCATTCACATTTTTTGAGCTAGTAGTAATGATTCCCACCTGTAATCCCAACACTCAGAAGGCTGAGGCAGGAGGATTGTTATGAGTTCAAGGCCAGCCTTTGGTACATAGTTCCAGGCCAGCATAAGCAACAGTGTGAGACCTTGTCTGAGAAACAACAAAAAGGCCACCCCCAACAACACAGCTCTAGTGAGGTTTTAATTCCCAAATTGCCATCAGCTGAGGATCTATCAATCAGAACACATTCATTTGTTTGTGGTGGACACCTGGATCAAACCATGACAGTCCGCCCCAGGCCCCCGTAAATTAATAATCATACATGATGTAAATACAATGTGTTCAGCTTAACTCCTAAGTCCCTACAGCTTTCAACTGAGCCATAATACAAAAAATAAACCCATAATGGCACAGAACATTCACATTGCAAAATATGAGGCACGGCAAAAACAGATTGAACCAATACAAGATTTAAAACAATCAGGGAAACCTCAATCTCTAACTCCAAGCTCAATGATCCTGCATTTGAACAAGTGTCTTGGAGATTCAATTCCGTCCCTCCAGCTCAGCTACTCACAGTCCCAGAAAACTTCATCTAGTGCTGGAAGCTCGCCTTGGCAGCCATCCATAGTTCTGGCATCTTATTGGGTTTCCATTGCAACCCACAGTTCATCCTCATGGCTCCATTGGTCTCCTTACAGGCAATCTAGCACACCTTCTTCACATTGCCAATGGCCATTTTTTCAAAAACAAAATTGTGGTGCAAATGCATTGACCCTCTCCTCCTGCATTTGTAATATTCCACAGAACCAGGTGGCTACCAATTTGTTAATGGGGGTGGGGGGCAGAGCATTCAGGCCTCTTACTTCAAAGAGTCCACATTCTTCCTGTTGTTTCTCAATGCAGGTCAGCTGGCCCAATCTCAATGGTTGTTCTCTCTCAAACAATTGCAGGTGAACGGGCAGCAGTTTTGACCCAAAAATCTTTCCGTGCCATTTCCATCCGCTCACACCAATCCATCTTTATGTAAAGCAACCCTGCACAGACTCCCAGGACACAGGCAGGCAGAACGCATCAAGCCTCTCACACAAACTGCTTCTGGCACAGTCCTGACAAAGTTCTTTCTCACCCTCGTAAGCCAAACCTCACAGTCCATAGTTCTTACTTCATTCAGGTCTTTTAACTCTGACCAGAATAGTTCATCAAGCTGAACTCACAGCACTGCAAGGCATCTCTCAGGATGAGGTTTCAAATCCTTCCATATTCCTCCTGCAGATCACTTCCAAAAGCCCAAAGCCATAAGATCAGGGTTCTAGCAGCAACACATGACGCCACTCTTGGTACCAAAACTGTTGCAGTCAGCATTCTAGTTGCTGCGCAGAAAGAACCCAAACAAAAGCAGCTTATGGAGGAATGGGTTTATTTGGCTTACGGGCTTGCGGGGAGACTCCATCTTGACAGGGAAAATGATGACATGAGGCCGGGCATGGTGGCGCACGCCTCTAATCCCAGCACTCAGGAGGCAGAGGTAGGAGGATCACCTTGAGTTCAAGGCCACCCTGAGACTACATAGTGAATTCCAGGTCAGCCGGG
>PVHP010043730.1:0-14414 GCA_004024765.1 Zapus hudsonius
TCAAAAATCTTTTAAAGTCTAAAATAATTTTAATGAGTGAAAAGGAATCCTGAGATTTAAAAAATTTGAGAATTGATCACTTGAAGAGACAGGAAAACAGATGTCATATGTGTAACACAGCTTAAAAAAATAAAAACAAGCCTAGACTTGTTGAAGTTACCATATGTCCTTCTCAGGATACAGCTTCTTCCTTTTTCCCAGGAGTGAGTATGTTATATTAATTTAATATTAACTACTCTCTTGCTTTCCTTAGGAGTGTCATCTCATATACATATCTCTCTGTGCAAATTGAAGTTTGCCCATGTCTGAATTGCATACAAATATAACCACGCTGCCTGTCACTGTTTAGATTTCTCTGAAAGCGGTATTTGCGAAAAGGATTTGGACCCAGGTAATATATTTTGGAGGTGATCCTTGGGAGCAGAAGCATGTGGGATAAGAGAGAGGTATTGGAAAAAGGGATAAAGGTAAATAAAATATGTTATTGACCTGGTTACCACTGTAGGCAGCTGAGACACGGCTTGGTTAGGTACCCTTTGTACTGCTGTGTGAAACACTTTCAGCATTGGCCCTTTAAAGCAAAAGAAAAAAGACTGGGCATGTCTTCACTCCTTTTATCTCCAGTTGGTAGAAAGTTATTCTTCGGGGGGCTGAACTCCCCTGACTGATCGTACTATAGTTCTAAGAAAGGCATGTGGCACAGAGGAACTGACTTTTACAACTTCTACACTCTTGGTTTTTGGTTGTGTTTCCTCTATGGCTACTGTAAAAAATGATGATGGAATGGTCATGTTTGAAAAATGGGAGAAAAATAGAGACTAGCTCCCATCCCTTCAAAAGAGCAAGCAAAAAGAATGTCATGGAACACACACCAGGCTCTATGGCAGCACATGTAGCAAAGACCCACTCTGTGTTCCTATCTGTCCTCAGTAACAGGAATGTTCTTGTCACTGTTGCTCATCAAATATGTATGCAGAAGAAAAGCTCATCTGTATGTAGTTCATGACTACATAAATTATTAAATTCAACATGGCTGACAAGTTACCAAAAAAATCTAAGTTATTTATTTATATTTTTTTGCTGAAAAAGAATCAATACTTTTTGCTTTTTATTAAGTATGGAATATTCTGATAAAACCCTCAATTTCTTTCTTTTTTTTTAGTTATTAAAAGACATTTAAAACCTGGATGTCACACCACTTTATTCATTAGATATTCTCCCCACCATGGCTCTTACAATCTTTCTGCCACCTCTTCCGCTAATTTCCCTGAGTCATGGTGGTTGAGTTTTAAGTTTGTTTAATTGTTGAGTTCTTAAGAGTCTCTGGATTTGTGTTTTGGACTATTTTGGGCACTCTTAGTGTCTATCTCTGCTATCCTTCCATAGGATATCTGCCTTGCTATGGAGGTAGCTCTTCTGCTCATCACTCCACTTCCTAAAAGGTTTTGTTTGGGTTCTAAATGGTCAGTTAGGGGAGGTTCATCTCCTGCTTGGTTGTTTTATCATTCTTTTAACTAGCACCCTGACCCCCCCACCCCATAAAAATAGAAAGCTATATTGTGTCTGCCATAAGCAGAACATTAAATCTAAGTTAGAAAATCCATTTGATGCAGATCAAGATGGTATTCAATATTAAGGTTGCCGACTTTTCTTTCTCTTGCTGTCAGAGAAGAAGAGGAAATTTGGAAAAAAAACTTAAAACCTCAGTGTGCCATGTGTGCCTTGGTTCTCCACTTTTGAAGGCAGATATGGCTTGTCTGAGAACTGGAAAGTATGATGGTTAAGCTCTGATGTCAAATTTATCAGATTAAAAATTGAGTCAGAGATATGTCTTCGGGGTGTCTGTGAAGGTGTTCCCAGGAAGGATCAACTGAAGGAGAAAATCTTTCCCCCAGAGTGGGCAGCCCTTCCAGCGATGGACTATACATAAAAAAACTCCGTGAGACCAAGAGCCTTTTTATCTGGATGTCCATACTACTAGATAGCACATACTTTTGCTACTCGTGTGTGCATCTACTCTGTTTCATCTATCCATAGGAGATGTTGGAACAAACTGTCATCAACCTTGTGGTATGGACTGAAAGCTAAAAGCTCTCCAGGAACCCTCCAGGCCAGGCTGGAAACTGCTGAGGCATCAAGCCTTTTAGATTGAGCAGCTCCCCAGGTTCCTCGACACAGACATCTCTTGGTAGATAGCTCAGCTTGTATCTTGTAAGCAAATCCAATAAATCATCTTCATAGTTCATATACATTCTATTGGTTCTGTTCTTTTAGAGAACCCAGACTAATAGAAGAAGTTTAGCCATTTTCTCTGTGTGTTGGATGTTTTGCGGGAGGAAAAAGCAGGCCCTTTGGGAAGACAAAGAGAGATCCAGGGAGCAGCTGCATTGCTAGAAGGCCGCTCGTGGACTCCTGATGAGTGTTCTGGGCTGAGGTAAGTAGAAGTGTCAGGTGGCAACCAAGTCAGCCTGTGCCTCCTGCATTGTCTAAGTGCCCAAGGCAGCTTAGGAAGCGAAGAGCTGCTGCCAGAAAAGACAGAAATGGCAGCTTTTCCTTGTCAGCACAATTTCAAACATGAATGCAACTGAGTAACTGTTTGCAAACAAGATTTTGCTCTGCTGGAATCTGTGAGATGGGGCACAGAACAACCCCCTGCCCTGCCTGCTTCTCTCCACAGGAGTGCCAAAACTGTGTGTTTAACGCCAGCACCTCTCAGAGAGTAGACTACAGTTACCTATGCTTTGAAGCACCAATGTAAGCCACTAAAGACTACAGAAAGTAGAAAAGCCCCTGACTCGCACACAGACTGCCTGTGACTGTCATTTTGAAGGATTGCCATTACTATATTGTGACTCCAGTGGACATACTGAATGTCTTTTCAACAGTACCGCTGTTGTCAGTGCAATCAGATCTGTGTGTCTTCACAGGTAGGGCAGAGCTGAGATGGATGGATGGAAAAGCAAGGGGAGAAACCGGGTAGCCCAGGAAGGAATGAAAGATGAAGGTGCCTGGAGGTCCTGACTTGAAGTTATGTGGCTCACGGAAGATGAGGTGTTCTATCATACTGGTCAAAGAGGAGGCCAAATATAGATCTCCTTCAAAATTGTTCTACATTCTCTGAGCTTCTGTAGGAACCGCTTATTGCTGGCAGGTATGCAGACAAAATGAGAGCATCAAGCAGAAGTGAAGCTACAAGTTTGCCTAGTGTGCGGAGTAGTGATTAGAGCAGATGGAATTTTTCCCAATATGCCATTTGCTTGTGGGGACAATAGAAGGTAAATATGAGTAAGTGTGTGTAGGTCAGTGCGATTAACAACCCCCTTTAATAGATGGTGAGATGCATATTAAAAAAGATGCAAGGATACCTAGTTGAAAGGAAAGCAGAAAGCAGTGGACATTTTAGCCTCAGGGGAAGGGAGACTTTGAACATACTACACACACACACACACACACACACACACACACACACACACACACACCACTTAAAGCAATATCAACCAGGTTGACAGAGAGAAGGTAGGATGGTCAACACCTATAATTCTAGTAGTCAGGCATCAGAGACAGGAGGATCACACATTTGAGGCTAGCTTTCTGGACTACATAGGTGGACTCTGCCCAGAGAGAGACAGAGACAGCCAAAGAAGATGATCATGGTAGTAACACTCAGAGTTTATAGCAAGAATGGGGTCTAAACACTTCATTTAACGTGCCATTATAGAGAAATATCCCCCACATCTGTTTTATAGGTAAGGAGTGTGGGAATAGAACAAGTAACTTGATGAAGGTCAAATTTCAACTAAGGTGGAGGAGGAGAATTTTCACCAAGGTAGACCCCACATAGAGGCCATCTCTTAGCTGTCACTGTATGCTTCCTGTTGTTGTTATAGAAAAAGGTATGCATTTTAGGGTAGACTTGATTAACACAAGTACATCCACTGTGGGTCAGGTGTTCCACCATGTGCTGATGCTATCTGATGTATAAGGCACACAGTACCCGTCCCTACAGTACTGAGATACAGATACAGGGAGACAGACCTGTGAAGAGCTAACATCAATATAATGTGGGATTATGTGTATGTATATTAACTGAACATCTTAGTCTCTGTAATGAATTTGACTCCACAGCCCTTCTCCTATTCAATCTAGGTATCAAGATTGTTAAAACAAAAAAGCATTTTGTGAGACGGCTGTTTGATAGTTTTTTATTTAATTTTTTGAGTTCTTTGTACATGCTAGATATTAGACCTCTATCTGTATTATAGCTGGAAAATGTTAACTCTCACTTTGATGGTGGTCTATTGGCTTTTGAGTATGGTATGCTTGTCTGTACAGAAGCTTTTTAGCTTGATGAGATTCCATTGGTTAAGTGATTGTTGTCCTTCCTGGGCTATGGGAGGTTTGTTCAGGAAGTTTTTCCCTATTCCTATCTCATAGAGAGTTCCCCCAATTTTTCCTTTTAGGGCTTTCAAGTTTCAGGTCTTATGTTGAGGTCTTTGACCCATTTGGAGTTGATTTTTCTGCATGGTGAGAGGAGAGCGCTCTCACAAAATTAGGAACAGAAATCAACAGGGAATTCAGAGGAAGAAATACAAATGGCCAACTCCCATTTGAGAAAATGTTCAATGTCATTAATCATCAGGGAAATGCAAATCAAAACAGCAATGACATTTCATCTAACTCCAGTCAGAATGGCAATCATTAAATTATCTACTAACAATAGATGCTGGTGTGGTTGTGGGAAAAAGGGATCCTCATTCACTGCTGGTGGGAATTCAAACTTGTACAACCACTATGGAAAGCAGCGTGGAGGCTCCTGAACAGGATGGGTATAGAGCTACCAGCGGACCCAGCTATCCTTGTACTGGACATCTACCCCCAAGTTTCGTTGCCAAAGTACAGAGACATTTGCTCAACCTTGTTTATAGCAGCTCAATTCATAAGAGCGAGGAATTGGAATCAACCCAAATGCCCATCACCAGATAAAGGGATACATATACACTATGTTGTTGTGGTACATATACACTATGGAATTCTACACAACAGAAAGGAAAAATGACATAATGGTATTTAAAGAAAAATGGATCGACTTGGAGCAGATCATTCTTAGTCACCACACACAAGAGCAGAGAGCCAAGCGCCACATATTCTCCCTCATATGTGGTTCCTAACCATATTACTGGAACATTAAGAAAATCCATCAGTGAATGCAGAGTTTGTAAAAGGGAATGGAATGAATTGTGGGAGGTTGGAAAGGTGGGTGGGAATGGGTGGGGGGCTCATATAGTAAACTAAACTAATAATGAATTGACACCATAAAACCTTAGCTTTTATACAGTAAGCTACTGAGGGAGCTGAGGTATGAGGGGCCATGAATAGAATGGGAGGAAGCCTAACCTCAAGAATAATTGCTCAGGCCTGCATCTCCCCTTCCCAGTCATTGGTTCTTTCCCACACTGAGCTGTTGATCAAAGAGACCCATGAGGTCCCCAGAATGTGGCAGACTTCTGTCAAAGCTCTTGATTACCTGCACCAGGCCTAAGGTAAGACCCTACTGCTGAATAAATCACAAAGTGTCCTCAAACAACACCAAGCGATCCTGCTAGATCCAGAATGGTAACCAGCTCCCAGATGGTAGCATGTGTAGCACTGGAAGGTGTTATATGAGCTGCCAGGGGAAATTGGTCAGTGATATTTGGATAAAGCAGAGACTACTGATATACAATATAGACAGATATCACAAATATGATGAACACACGGCTGCATGGAAGAGACCAGCAAGTCAGGAAATGCTCATCTGTGCAATAGTGGCACTAAACCGAGGAGAGTAATCAATGGCTTACTGATTGACTAAGAGATCCACTTAGTGACAAGGAACCCTTAACTAGAACTGGGATCCATGGCATAATCCTATGGGGACCAATATCTCGGGCTCCTAGGGGAAATTCTCACTACCAGAAAGCTACAGAGAGGCTACAGCCATTAGGATCTTGCCAAAATACCAATGTTGTCTCACTTAACCTATATTGATCTCACTCCCCGATGGAGACTCTGTTTGTATTTTTTCAGAAGGCTTTGAGAGAGCCAGGGACAACCCAATTCCAACAAGACATTGGATGATGGATGACATCCTGGCAAGAGACAAACCACACCTAGCCTTCACACAGGGACCAAATGAAACCTACGAAAAAGTGACGAGACAAACAGGAGACCAATCACTATAGCAAGTCTGATAACTCATGAAAGATCAATGGAGACAGACACCAATGATACCCATAACAACTAAGGGCAAAGATCCAGAGATACTTAAGATCTCAACAACAAAGCAGACTCAAAACTTACCCACTATGACTCAGGAAATTGAGCAGAAGAGGGGGCAGAAAGAATGTAAGAGCCATGGTGGGGAGAATATCCAGAGACATTGTCCCCCTCAGCAACAATACACAAGGGTGAAGGAAAAAAAATGAAAAACTGGCTACCTCTGGTGCAGTTCATAACCCCCTAACCTATGGAGAGATTCAGTATGTGCACCAAGGAAGGACCCCAGTGGGTTAGAGAGGTGGGAAACAGGGACACTGTCACAAGATTTGCTCATACAATGTATCAACTTATTCATATACAGATTTTTTTAAAAAGTAATTTTAAAACAACTTAGTGACATGGGAAAATGTGGATGACATATATTGAATAAAAAAGATTGTTACAAAAAATAAAGCAAAGAAGCAGAAGGGAGACTTTTGGAAGAGAAAAATGAAGGGTCTACATGACACAAGACACAACCCTGCCATGCACAATAAATAATGATGCCAAATCTAGTTATTCCTTCCTATCTTCCCACCTATCCCAACAATCACACCCTCAATGAGATGAACAGTCTCCAGTCTGGAAGGACAGAAGGAACATAGAAAAAAAAAACACAGGCAAGTATGTGTCCCTGGTGGGTTTTTCTGACAGACCCTCTGGCAAGATTCAAGAGATAGATCCTTGTGTCATGGAAAACTGTTGTTTGGGAAAAATTCCGAGAGGGGAAAATGAATCTACCCTATCTCCCCATGAGTGGTGCTTACAACCTGAGTATGGATGATATACCCAAGGAAAAGCTTGGGGAGGTGGGAGACGTCTTGGAAGCCTTCACTCCCAGGTTACCATGAATTGGCTACAAGAAGGAAATACCTGGGCAACGAGGTTGAGATGCTTTCATGGAGTTTCCTCACAACCAATTGCAATGAGAAACCCAAAGGCTCTCATGTCTGATTAAACGATGCATGAGGGCATGGGTATTAACTATTTTGTTCACTGTTGCATGCCCAGTGCCTAAAACATAATAAGTGCTCATAATTTTTCAATGAATAAATAAGCTTGTTCAGGTGTGTTGAAGCAGCAGAAGAGAATTGTACTAAACTCATTCAATTGAGATATAGAGAGTGACTACTATTTGCATGTGTTGTTCTAATTGGCTGGAATCAATTAATGAGCAAGAATAAAAGGTCGTTTCCCTCTTGGGGCTTTTATTTTATTACAGGAAACTAATAATAAGCTCTGAACCAAAATTAGAATTTTACTATATGTTTTTGTGTAATATCAGCCTTCAATCACTCTCTCTGGGACTTTTCCTAATAGTACCCTTGTTTAATAGCTCCCTTCTTAATTTCTCTTGGGAGTCCTTTATTAATAAATTGCTTATGAATAAATACACAAATTCCCAATCTTAGCATCTGCTTCTGACTTAAGACAGGAGTTGTGCAAGAAAGTTACACTTACAGAGGAAAAAAATGCAAACTTGTACTTCCTTCATTCTTGAGTTTATAGTTCAAGTCTGGTACTGCTAAGCAGATGAGGTAATAGTAATGCAATTACAATTTGTCTAAAGTAGCACGTGGAGCATGGTGGAGGAATCAGAAATGGATTTTGGAGATGATTTTGCTATGAAAATTGAGGAAAGTCATTCCAAGAAAGGATGGTGAGGACACAGGTACAGAGACCAAGCAGATCTACACCAGGTTCAGTAGATCGACTGCATACAGTTGCAGCAGGGCCAGCCAAAAAGCATCCCCGGGGTCCTGGGACTGAAGTTGTGGTTGAGGAAGGAGTCACAGTAAGTGAACAACAATGGAAGATGCAAAGTGAGCGAACAGACCAAATAACAGACCATTCCAGGATAGAAATCTGAAATTTTCTTATAGAAGAAGTTTTGTTGTTGTTGTTGTTGCTGCTGTTGTTTTAATTGTCACATTTCCACACGGCACAGCAATCAAAATAATACTAAATGTTTACAATTAAAAGGAGAATTTGTCCCTACATTCATCATAGAAGTTACAGATACAAGTTTCTTAAATGTCTTTCAGGAAATAGCCTCTATGTATTGTTAAGGTTTGAATCTGATCTGTCTTCCACAGGCTGATGTTTGGAAGGCTTGTTTCCCTGATGGTGAGGCTGTTTGGAAGGCTGTGTGGCCATTAGCAGGTAGGACCAAATGTTCTTCTGGGTCATGCTGTGATATGAGCAGCCTTAACTCCCCCGACTAGGTACTGAGCTCTCAACAGTGCCTTACCCACCATGATGTATGGAAATCTTAAACAATAAGCCAAAATAAATGTTTCTTTTCTTAAGTTTTTTTTCCTGCCAGATGTTGTGGTCAATAATATATGTACATATAACCCTACCTTGTTTACTTGATATCGAAGTATTGTGATTCCTTCATACTATGAAAGATCTTAGTAAGATCGTCGGATTTGTATGTTGTACACACTTCTGTGGATCTATCATGCAGAATGTATAGATGTGAAGGGTTAAGGACAAGACACAACCAGTAAACTGATATAAGGTCGTAATGATATAATGGAGAGAAAATAAATACTTTTAAAAGTGGATTTTAAATTAAACAACTCCAGGATTTATTTTGAAAATCTCTTGTAAAGAATTCAGGGCATCTTTATCCACAATCCCTCTATGTCCAAACCATATTATGACCATGTAAGAGATTATGGAAACTGTACTGGAGCTTAGAGTTTACAAATGGAAGAGATAAGGGAAAGGGACACATAACTTTAGGACCCCTGATTCTAGATCCCATATTCTATTCTCTGAGTATCACAACTCTGGCCTCTTTGAGTTTCTAAATCACCAGTACAAATATGGTGGTTTTGAATGCCCACGTGCCCATAACCTCTTGTATTTTTGATTGATTAAACTTCCAACCTATGTCTTCAGCAGACAAAGCTAGAGATGTTTCACTGGGGGTGGATCTCTAGTCCAGCCTTATGGTGTGTCTACCTCCTGCTTGCTCTCTCTTGCTATTGTCCTCTGCTGCGGATTTAGGATAAAGTAAGCCAGATTCTTCTGCCATAATGAAGCCTCCCCTAGAATCTATGAGCCTAAAAAAATAAACCTTTTCCTCCCATGAGCTGTTTTTGGTTGGGTGTTTTGTCTCAGCAATACAAAGGTAACTACAACAAGCTTCATCAAAAACCATGTGAACCAGTTACAGTACCAATACATCCAGGTAAGGATGTCATGGCTGCTCTTATAATCTCAAATTATTTCCTCCTGCCATAAATACACAATAAGCTCCGCATACAGAAATAGTATTGATTGTTTCAGGTAGAGCACCTTCAGTGGGAGAAAGGCTCTATATGTCTAGGTAAAAAGCTAGGACTAATGAGGCAACAGAGAGCAGAGGTAGGCTTCTGTGTTTGGTTGATAGGGATGGTGCTACTCTATGTTTGCTTTTAATATTAGATCTCTCTCTTTACAAATGTATGAATGCAGTGCAGAGGCATCTATTACTTGTTTCTGAAACATCATCAAAAGCCCCGTGGGCAATAAAGTATAATTCAATGTGCCAACATGACAAGTGTGAAGTATGTCAAGTCAGGCAATACCATAAATCCTCTTCCCTTCTCAAATGATATGAGGCACACAAGTCCATTCATCTTGCTCTCTCCCACTTCAGCCATTTCCCAAGGAGCCATTTGATAGGCCAGTGAGGGTTCCCTCTGTGCGGCCCTCTTGGTGGCAAGACTTATTAGCCATTAACCATGCAGCTATCTCTAAAATCATTATATACAAACACTCGGGGAAAATTAGAACCCGAGGTAGCATACCACACCTTGATGCTATCATTTGTCAAAAACTGGCACCAGTTGGAAATTGCACAGGATTACAATTCCAGAAATATCTAGAACAAACAAGAATGATCCGTCACTGAAGACAAGGCAAAATCGCACTCCCACGCATCCTCATATCAATCACACTAGCTCCAGGAATAAGGAACTGGTTCACATTTCCAAACCCTGGAGGAAAAAAAACAGGTGGGCATAAAGGAAATTAAATTATTGCTAAGATAGAAACCAGATCTAAGGAAAAAAAATGTGTTATGCCCCGTATTTCTGTTTGGTCATTGTTAGCTTTAGATAACTGAAGAAAATACATTTGTGAGAGATACATGTGGTGACTACAGAAAAATATATGCATCCTGCTGTGTGATGCTGTTCTCTGAGAAAACAACCATTGCAATCAGAAGCAGCTTAAACCACTTGTGAGAGATGCTGAAGACTGGGTCTGATGATGTTTCCCAGTCAAAGGAGGGCGGTGGGAAGGGCTGATAAGCTTACCTGAGATCTCAGCCACCCTCTGCTGGCTGTACACAATTATGTACATAGTCTCACGGTCTTGGGAGAGATAAGAGTATAATGAGGGGGGAAGATCACTGGGGAAGAAAGTTCCGTCCATGTAGATATGTCCCCCACATTACTGTAAGTAATCCCCCATCATACTATGTAAGAAATCCCAATAAACCAACCCATTGGTTCACCAGGCTGAGCTTTAGTGGGGTCATCCTTTCTAAAGTCTGTTGTTAGTGACCTATCTGGCCTGGCTGGGGGTGGTGTATTCCCAGAAAAAGGTTCATGCAATATATTCCTTTTCTCTGATTTGGCAGCATAGGAAGAAATGAAGCAAGGTAACAAGGGTATGAAAGACAGGGGCCAGGTCAGACTAGACAGGACTAAAAGATGAACTTCAGAAAGGTGCTGGGTCTTGTTGTATGTTTCATCAGTTTCAATTCACCACTACTCCATATGGATGGTACTATCACCCCACTCACAGATGAGGAGACTGAGGCACAGAGAGGGTAATCAATTTCAAGTTCAATATTTGAATTCAGACAATTTGTCTCAGAGTTCACAGAGTTACCAATGAAGTCAGTGGTTCTTACACTTACTGTTCTATCAGAATCCTCTGGAGGAGCCTGTGAAAATCTAGCTGGTATCCTAACTCCAGAGTTCCTGATACAGTCAGTGGAAGAATACTCCTTGCTAACAAGTTCTCACATGATACAGACGCTGCTGGTTTAGGGACCACCTTGGAGAAGAACTGTGGGAAGCAATAATGGCCCTTCAAAAGGTTGTTTTTCTGGCTGAATTGTGTCAGCAAATGCAGAGATAAATAAGAGATCAAGTTACACAATATTGAAGAAACACATCTGGTATTAGAGACCCCATTTTTTTGAAAAGAAAAAAAATCATAATTGAGACATAGAAATACTGAAGTGAGTATTCCAGTATAGACATAGAGATGCATAATGATAAAACTTTGTAAACCTACAAATAAAGTCACGGCAAACCAACTTTTAGGGGTAAGGCAAGACAGAAGGAAATTACACTATTCAAAGCAACTGGAAAGCATTAACCCTGAATATATTTGAGTCAGCAGGGAAAAGATGAAAACAACAGAGCTGAAGAGATTACTCTGTGGCTACGAGCAATTGTAGCTTAAGCATGAGGGCCTCTCAAGCCAGAAACTGCCAAGTTCAACTCCCCAGAACCCACATTAAAAAAAAAAAAAGCTGAATACGGTCATGCGTATCTATGATACCAGTCCTCAGGGAGGTAAAGATTGGAGAATTGCTGGGGCTCATTGATGGACAGAAATTCCAGGTTGAGGAAGAGACCTCTATTGCAAACATATACAAAGGAACAAGAAAGGAAACCCATTGTTCCTCTTTACCCTCCACACGCATGTGCAGGGAGGCCACATATCTGCACACACACAAGTATATACCACAAATCACACACACCACACACCATACCACACACATGCAAAACGTTTTAAAAATAAAAACGAATAATGATGAAAATAATCCTGTGATGCATCTGTGGCTGTAAACCTACATAGTTCATCTGCGTCCCAGCCAACAAAACTACTAAACAAAACACATGGGCCAACAACAACAACAACAACAACAACAACAACAACCACCACAGTACAACGAGAAACATGGAGAATTTTCTTACTTCAAGAGAATCTCATTTAAGTTTAGGAAACTAACGGAAACCCTTAACTTTCGCATCACCAGATGCACTTTTAAATCAGATGTTTCTATTTAAAGACACGAGAGAATACTAGGAAAAGAATTTTTAATGTGCAAAGTGCTTCCTGGAAACTATTTTAATTTTATTGGTAGTTTGGCTATAAGAAAGCACATGGAAGATAAAAAATGATCATACTAATCCTTCTGTATATACCTACTATGAAAAGCTCAGGGGACAGAGTCTCTTCCTCATGAATGCAATTTATAGATTAATTGTAAAGGCTGCATTTTTATATGTATGAATTTTTTTCTGACATCCTCTCCCTTACAGCTTTAATTATAGTCAGTCATGATTGTACACAAGAATCTAGCAAATGAGTCAAGGCATAAATTTTCCAATCAAACTTGTTATTAGTTCAGGGAGATGAAAGATATCAGTGAAGGGAGAATAAAATTATATAAGCATACAAGGTCACATATGGTAAATAGCATAGACTCTAGATAATAGTAAATACACACAAACTTAGAGAACAGAAGTATCACTAGGTGTCTCAGTAGACTTTCTGATAGACTATGACGCTTCAGACTTGAAAACAAGACTGGGGTAACAATAAAAAGGGGACTATTTTAAGAAAAAGATGTTTTAAAACAAAAGCTTAGCCAACAGATTATAGACCAAAACTATATCAATATGAAGAAGGATGCAAATGAATTAATGTGGTGGAGACAGCAAAGATCCAGGTGATACAAATACCTGAAATAAGTAAAGTATTCTCGAGCTGATCAGAGAGGGTCTTGGTTGTTACACTAAGTGTGTGACCTTTATAGTCAATGGGAAGTCAGTGAAGAATCAGAGAGGTAGGACACAAATAAAGTTAAAACAGACAAGGAAGCTGCATTTTATATGTCCATATAAATATTTCACATTAGTGTATATAATATAACCACAAGAATATCGGAAACCACTATACCAGCCCAGACTTGTAGTCACAAGTCAGTCAGTGGAAACACAAACGAAGAGATGACTGTGAGTTTTGACAGCAAATGAAATCCTTGACTTTGGCCCCACCCATGGCCAAAGGAGAAGGGAGAAGGGATGGCCAAAGAATGATGTCAAATTTCAGTCTCAATTTCTGGCCAGAAATTGTGACTAAGGCCCCAGATGGTTTTAAATTTCTGATCTGTCTTCCTGTTCAGTCAACAGCAAGGGTACATTTAGATTTCTGACATGTCAGGTCAGCCTCTCTTTCATCTGCACTTCATGTAGATTTCACATAAAGCTTCCCATCCTTGACATTATGACATGCCATGATCCCTCTTAAACCACACGACATATCCTTTAACAACAAAGTAAAAATTTCTACTTAAATGAACACTTTATAAGAGTTTTCTTTTTAATTTGGATACCTTTTTTTTCATTTATAATCTCATTGCTGAGCAGAACTTTTACCCTGAAGAGACATGAACACATGTCTATTCACCTCAGATAAGACACAGACAACAAACCAAAACACAATTGCGCCAAAACCTGTTTTGATGAACCAATGAGTTTAAAGGGTTACTTACAAAGCAGGGTGAAGGGTTACTTAGAGGAACATGGAGATCTCAGAGCATTGAGAACTCTCAACCCAGCATGGATGAGGACTTTCTCACAGCAGCCTAGGCCAGGGTTTCTCTTGCTGATGGTTCTCCCTCAGTCTCAGTAAGAGGGCTTACATACAGAGCATGAAAACACCAAAGCAACCATAACATAAAGAAGTCTCACCCTAGCATGGATGACAATCTCCCCATAGCCGCCTTACTGGAGCACCTTTCATACACTGCATCTCTCCGTGAAGCCCGAGCCCATGTGTGTCATTGCACAGAGCAGGCATAGGAGGCACCCGAGATCTCAGATCTGATGGCACTCCCATGCCCTGCATGCTTACAGGGGAGTATCCAAAGGCTCAGTGTTGACAGTGGCTCAGCTGCTTTTAGCAAAATGAGCAAGAATTGTTTAGTGCTTCAATTCAGAGAAATTTTTCATACAACACTCATACTAGTTCAATTTTTAGGTAGAAACTCTGTACAGTGCCACATTCCCTGGGTAGGGCCATCTCTCACAAGG
>PVHP010043732.1:0-14410 GCA_004024765.1 Zapus hudsonius
TCCCTCCCTCCTTCCTTCTTTCCTTCCTCCCTCCCTCCCTCCCCTTCTCTCCCTTCCTTCCTTCCTTCCTTCCCTCCCTCCCTCTTCCTTCCTTCCTTCCTTCCTTAGGGGAGAGAGAGAGAGAGAGAAGAGACAGAGAGAATGGGAGCACTAAGGTACACAAACTTCAGATGCATGTGTCACTTTGTGCATCTGACTTTGCATGGGTACCGAGGAATCAAAACCGGGTTGTTCGGCTTTGCAGGCAAACATCTTGACTGCTGAGCCATCTCTCCAGCCCTGCTGCTATTCTTGTTACAATGAGCCAGGTGACCAGGTGTCCCTCCACCTGCCCAGAGCACTGGTGGCTGCTGTGACACACATCCCCTCCTGCCTCTTGTGTCCCATCTGGTATCCTTGGTTTATGCCTGTTCCTGTCCCTGTCTCTCATGCAGCCCCCCCCCCCCGACTTCTCCCACCAGTAGTTGAACAGTTTTCTCCTTTCATTAAAAGAGAAAAAAAACCTTTCTTCCTCCAACTTTCTCCTTTTCAAAGCCAGATTTCTTGAGAAACGAAATCTCTGTGATTGCCTTATTCATCTTCAGCTCTCCGTTTCCTTGATTGAATCTCTGACACCTCCTGTTCCCCGGAGACTTCAGCTATAAGTGTTTATGCTGAGGAGTCTCTCTAGCCAATTCTGGGGCCATCTGGCTTGCCCTCTGGCAGCCTCTGCAACTACATACCACCCTCTCTCTTCTCTTTGTCCTCTGGGACCCATGAGCTCCCCCCTCCCTCCTCCAGGCTGTTTGGTGCTGAGGGAACACTCACTAGTTTATGGGGTCACAGCAGACACCAGTGTTGAAGTCAGCTTCTTGTTGCTGGCAGAAAAAGACCCCAACCAAAATCAGCTTGTGGGAGGAGAGGGTTCATTTTGGCTTACAGACTAGAGGGGACATTTCCCAATAGCAGGGGAAACAATGGCGTGAACAGAGGGTGGACATCACCTCCTGGCCAACATCGGATGAACAGCAGGAGAGTGTGCCAAGCACTGGCAAGGGGAAGCTGGCTATGACCCCCATAAGCCCGCCCCCAATAATTCAGCTCCAACAAGGTTCCAATTCCCAAATTGCCATCTGCTGGGGATCAAGCATTCAGAACACATGTTTATGGGGGGGGGGACGGACACCTGAATCAACCCCCTCTCCAGATGGTTTTGGGGAAAGATGACCAGCTCATGCATTGGCGATGTCCCTGGAGAGTGAAATGTCCTACACTGGCAATTGAAAGTAAGACAGCCCTGGGCAGAGATGATCTGTCACACCTGGGAGAATGGTTGACGTCAGCAGCAAGGTGACTGAGGCCGGAACTTGTCCTGAGAACTTGAGAACTGGCCTCACAAGGAGGTCTGAGAGGCATGGAGAGAACCCAAGGAGGGCATGAAGGGACGCTAAGGCGTAAAGGTTTTCCTGCATCCTGGTTAGGTATGGTGGCCTTAGAGAGAGTGACTTCAGTGCCATGATAAGAGCCAGCGGACTTTTTAAATGACTTGCAAGACAAGTGGTTGTGACTAAACCCGGTGTGTAAAAGCTCCTTGCACGGAGGTAGGTAGAGCGGGTTGTCACTTACACATAGGCCCTCTGAACATGCACACTCCATAGTCTGTGAATGACAGGGGAAGTCAATACTATTACTTAAATTCTATTCATTCGGATTCCTTTAGGCCTGGTTCAGCAAACATAGGCATGGGGGCATGCTTAAGAATTGACACTAGAAGCTGGGCATGAGGCCCTGAATTGCATTCCCAGAACCCATGGCTTTTTGTATTTTTTAAAAAATCCTGTCTAGGGAGATG
Source organism: Zapus hudsonius (assembly GCA_004024765.1). NCBI lineage: Eukaryota > Metazoa > Chordata > Mammalia > Rodentia > Dipodidae > Zapus > Zapus hudsonius. The sequence continues at coordinate 1,832 of PVHP010043732.1, forward strand.
GCTAAGTGGTTAAAGGTGCTTGCTTGCAAAACCTGCCAGTCTAGGTTTGATACCCCAGTACCCACATAAAACCAGATGTGCAAAGCCATGCATGCAGCTGGAGTTCATCTGCTGTGGCAAGAGGGCCTGGCATGCCCAGACTCATACATTCTCATTCTCTCTCTCTCTCTCTCTCTCTCTCTCTCTCTCTCTCTCTCTCCTTTCCCTCTCTGCTCAAAAGTATGTATTTACATAAAAATAGTTTTTAAAAGCGATGTGGGATGGTACACACTTATAATCCCAGCACTGGAGAGATGGACAAAGGCTTGCTGGCCAATATAGCCTACTTGGCGTTCTAGACCCAGGAGTCTCCAAAAAACTACAAAAAGGCATATGCCATCTGAGGAATGAAGTCAGAAGTTGTCCTTTGACCTCTAAAGACATGCGCATGTGCACCCACGTACAAAGCACAGGCAGGCACACAAAAGAATTGCAACTAGATGATAAGACATTCCCTCCATCCTTTCCAGTCCTGGAGGTCTATTAACCCTTAGTTCACTTTTCACCTCAACAAACAACAGCTTTTCTAAATGTCCTCAGGACGAACAACTCAGAAACTGCAGCTAGTTGACGAATTGTTACAGAAACACAAGATGACAGGACAAAGAAAAAAATGTCCCATCTCCTTGCTTCAGAAACAGCCCATTTACATGAAAAATCTTGATTTGTGTGATGGAGGGAATGAGCTGGTGCCGATATCCACAATAGCAGTCTGGCATGCCTGATCAAGACAAGAGAAAGAAAAACAAAAACCATGCAGTTTGGCATTTAAGTGGCACCACGCTGCAGACTGAACCAAACCTTTGGAAAATGATTATTGCTGCGGGGTTCAATCGAATGCACATGTGTTAGAGCCGGGAAGCTCGCTCAGCTGTCACCAACATCATGCCATAAGCACACCTGTGAGTCATTCCCAGCATCAGATGGCATCGTGTGGCTGTCAATTTTAAGGTTTTGCAAAGCAGTCGACATTCTGGCTTGAAGTCAGACTTGTTACAACTCAGGTTTTGAGACATTTCCACATGTAGCAGACACACACACACACACACACACACACACACACACACACACACACACACACACACAGAGGCTCACACACCAGAATCAAAACCCTGTGTTCATGGTGCCCTTGAGAAAGGTCCACCTATGGACAACGGAGGCCAAAAGAATCATTTGAGAGCTGAGAGCTCCAATGGTAAACAGCATGTAAATTACATGCTCCCAAGACTACCAGGAACACTCAGCAGAGGACAAAGGTTCTCTGAGTCTGAGGAACCCACTGCTGGGAAAATCCACCCACTGAGACAGCCTTTGAACAGAGTGCTTGAACACTTTAATCATCAAATCTAACTGTCACATGGTTGAGCTCATCAAGCCCTGCAGAAACAATCGTGAGCATACCAGGTGAGACCCCAAGGCGTGGTGGCTGACTCAGACTCCCCAAGTGTGGCAGACAAGACATCAGGCAAGTCATAAGACAGGCGATCAGTGCTGCAAACAGCCCAGCAAATGAGCCTCACAGTCACTTAGGTCTGAGGGGAAGTGACCAGGGACACAATGGGAAATGAGCAACAGACAGTTTTAGATGTCATTATGAGATGATAACACTGTCATAGATGAAGAAAACCTTTCCCCGTATGTCCCAGGATTCTTTCCGGTCTGACTTTGACCATATAATATGTGATGAAACTTGGGCCATTTTGCAAACCACATTGTGTTTCACTTTAACATGCGGGGTTATTTTTAAAGCCACTGACTTAAATTTTGTGCGGTGTACGCATGCTTGTGTTTGAGTGTGTACACGTGTACATGTGTGCACACATGCATGTGGAAACCAGAGGCCAATCATGGGGAGTGTTTCCTCAGGCACCATCCACCTTTTTTGAAACAGGCTCTCTCATTAGCCTGGAGTTCACCAATGAGGTTAGACTGGTTGGTCAGTGAGTCCCAGGGACCCACCTGTCTCTGCCTCCCCGGCACTGGGATCAAGTGCACACCACCAAGCCTGTCTTTATTATTATTATTATTATTATCATTATTATTTAAACGAGTTCTGGGGATCAAACCCAGGTCCTCATGCTTTCAAGGAATGACCCTCCCCAATGTTCTGACCTAGTGAAAGAGATTATTCTCTCGAGACTGGATTAGAAGACATAAAACTCGGAGACATAAACTGCAGTCAGATAGAAGGAAGGAAGGCTTACAGTCGAATACACCCTCATTTGCTTGCCCACCATCTGGAGCATGCGTGAAGGAGCCTGTAATCTTTTTGGATTTTTAGGTAAGTAATTTGTCCCTAGTGTCAAGAGGGGGAAAGAAAGCAAACAAATAATTACTGTGCAGGAAGAGGTGATGTCCAGCCTTCTGAACAGCTAGCAGAAAGAAGTCACAGAATGAATGCACATGCAGACGGCCTGCCTGTGTGCCTATCTGTAAAAGGCAGGCTGCTGTCTTGACTAAGTCTGGGCTTCTTGAGATAGAGAGAGAAAGAGTCAGTCTACCATGGAAACAGAAGTGAAGAAGGAGAAAGGATTCGTGTTAATAGTTAATAATAATATTAGCAGATGGCAGCAAGCGACAATTCAATGTACACTTGTGCGTCTCTAAAGAATGCTTTGGATCGTAATACTGCTTCACAAATATTCACAACTAAAGACGAGTCCATAACAATTGAAGCATGGTTCAGTTAAAGATTACGTCAAAGCTACAAATGTTATTTTAAGTTATGTGTGTGCATATACGGTCATAGATGTATATATATGTATGTGTGCATATGGAGGCCAAGGATGGACATTCATGTCTTCCTCAATCTCTTTCCACAGTATTTAAAAATATATATCTTTATTATGGATAATTAGATACATTGTATGAGCAAATCTTGTGATGGTACCCTATTTCCCTCCTCTCTGTCCCATCTCACTGGGGCCCCTCCTCGGTGGGCATACTGGATCTGGTCCATGGAGTAGGGGGGTTATGAACTGCACCAGAGGTAGCCAGGTTTTTTTCCCCTTTGTGTGTTGTTGCTGGGGGGGGACAATGTCTCTGGAAATTCCCCCCCAAAATGGCTCTTACAATCTTTCCGCCTCCTCTTCTGCTCAGTTCCCTGAGTCATGTCCACTGTATTTTTTTTAAAAAAAATATTTTTATTTCTTTATTTGCAAGCAGAGAGACAGAAAGAGAGAGCGAGAGAATGGAAACAGGGTCTCCTACTAAACCTAGAGCTCACCAATTTGGCTAAGCTATCGAGTCAGTAAGCCACAGGCATCCTCCTGGCTCTGCCCTTCCAGAACTGGGGTTATAGTCATATACTACCATATGGGCCTGTTTTTTATGTGGGTACTAGGGATCCAAACTGGGGTCTTCATCTTTACACTTCATGCATTTTACCCACGAAACCAACTCCCCAACCCTGAAGTTACATGACTAATGAAAAAGGAAAGATAAACCCAATTACTGAAAGAAGTTGTGTTCTCTGACTTTGTCTTTCGTGTCTATGGAAAGTCAGGGATAAACCAATCCACCCCCACCGGTTGCACAATATGAAAATAGACACTCAATCCTATAGTTTTCGAAATCCCTGGTCCCTACGCCTCTGCTCAACTCCAGGTCTACCCATAACTCAAAATGCTCTGGCTGCCAGAGCCAACTTCTTTGTCTTGTTCCTGTCCTGTTCCTTGCTGTCGGTCTAGGTCATCGCCTCTCCTTACTCTGTCAAGGTCCCCAATGTAATCATCACTCCATCATGTCTGTCCCCTTCTCTGCTTTTAGTTCAGGTCCTAAGCTCTCTTCTCCGGACCTGGCAAGAGCCTCCTATTTGATCAGAGACACACGTCAACCAAAAGACTTTCTTTTTCTTTTCAAGGTAGGGTTCTTGCTTTAGCCCAGGCTGACCTGGAACTCACTATGCAGTCTCAGATTGTCCTCCACGATGCCCAGCTAACTTTTCTCACTCCTGCTTCAATCATAACCACCTGTACCCAGTGTCCTGAGCTGAAGTCACACCCAGTCCTTTGGGCCACTAGACACTTCTTGTCTCTTTGCTCAGGCCTCTGCTTGGGGTGTCCTTTTTTTAGGGGGGGCATCCCTGCTTCTGCAAAGCCTGCTGCAGATGGCTCCTTGTCTCCTGTCCTACCTGAGCAGAAGTAATGTCTGTCTTCTACACTACGGTGGCACTGAGAGGGAGCGTGCCTCTCACATCAGGCTAAGGCTGTGGCATTTGTCTTCACAACCTGATTGCAATCTCCTTTGGGCAAGGAAGGGTCAGGTCTCACATCGCTTCCTGTTAAAAGCACCTAGCAGAGCACCTGAGAAATGAGTAGTGCTAAGCAATCCTCTCTCTACCTTAGTCGTCATCTCTCCGACTTCTCAGCCTGGTGTTACAATTACCCGGTGGCAACTCCCTCAGGTGGAGGCCTTGCAAAAACGAAAAACCACTCACACGTCATGAAGCCAGAGGACTATCATAGCAACACGAATCTCTTCCTTATATTCAATGGAAATTATGGGAGAAAAATAAATCAGCCAAATCTAGTGTCTGCCCACTGCAAACCTAAAAAAAAATCATGGTAATTTGCTATGTGTAATTGAGTGTGGTTCTAGAAAGTACGATGGCTAGAGTTCCAAATTTAGAAAAAAAAATTTTTTTTCAAGGTAGGGTCTCAATCTATCCCAGGCTACCTAGAACTCACTCTGTAGTCCCAGGCTGGCCTCAGACACACAGCAAGCCTCCCACCTCAGCCTCCAGAGTGCTGGGGTTAAAAGCTTGTACCACCAGACCCGGGGAAATTTAGAAAATTTTAAGGTGCATGAAAATTCATGGAGCAAAAAAAGGTGTGTACGCAGGGGACGACTGAATGTATACTTGAAAAGTGTAATAGTTATTTGGGCTGGAAGATGGCTCAGTTGGTAAAATGCATACCTTGAAAACATGAGAACCTGAGTTTGATCCTCAGCACCCACATAAAAATTATTGGTGTGGGGCTGGAGCGATGGCTCAGTGGTTAAGGCAGATGCACAAAGTGGTGCATGCATCTGAAGTTTGTTTGCAGTGGCTGGGGACCCTGGTGAGCCCATTCTCTCTCTCTCTCTCTCTCTCTCTCTCTCTCTCTCTCTCTCTCTCTCTGTCTCTTTCTACTTGCAAATAAAAATATTTTTAAAATGCTTGGTGTGGTGCCATGTGTTGGTAATCTCTAAAAAGCAGTGACAGAAGGATTGTGGGGCTCATTGTCTAATGTAGCCTAATTGGTGAGCTCTGGGCCAATGAGAGACCCTGTCACAAATAAAAAATACAAAACAGGTGAACAGTGTCCCTGAGGATGACACCTGAGGTCATCTTTCAGCTTCTTTCCCTACACACATCTGCATACACGTGCACACTTGTGCTCACACACACACACATTTTAAAAAGCGTAATTGTTATTGAAGCATTATTTATGAGAAATAACCTAACAGTTTACAGTGTACAGCTCAGTGGATTGTCACCAAGGGAACACAGCTGGGTTACCAACATGTAGGTGAGGAAACAACACTTCCAGGCTGGAGAAGTTGGCTGGTGCCATCTCTAGTCACAACCCCCCCAAACACTGAGTGTAACACAACCCTGACTTTTGTCATCAGAGGTCCATTGTACCTGCTCTTGTCCTCTGTCTAAACAGGGCTCCGACAGGCTGAAGAGTTTTCAGTCTGCTTGCCTTTACTCATCAATTTAGGAGATTCAAGCATACTGTGGTGAGTAGGAGTAATTCACCCGAAATCAACAGCAAATGTTCCTTAACTTGTATGACTAATGAAGTTATCAGGTGTCACAAGAACCCCAAATCTCTCCTTTCCATCCGATAATTGCTTCAGGTACAACTCTCTGGACTGTATGTAGTAAGGCAAAAATAGCTGTTGGGTTTCTGAGCCTAGGGAACTCTTTTTTTTTTTTTTTTTTTTTTTTAATATATATTTATTGTCCATAATGAGTTACATTATTTAGTGGGCAAACCATGCGTTGTTATCCCGAATTCCCCAATTCCCCTCTTATGACACCAAGCTGCTAGCTTTCTCAGTGAACACCTCTAAAATGAAGGAAGAAATGAAGCAGAATTGTATAGCACTGTTTGGGGGGAAGGAAAGACCCCCCCCATAAAAAATAAAGCTCACTGAATGTCATGGTTTGATCCAGGTGTCCCCCACAAACACATGAATGTGTTCTGGGTAATCGATCCTCAGCTGATGGCAGTTCGGGAATTACAACCTCGCTAGAGCTGTGTTGTTGGGGGCGGGCTTTTGGGGTTACAAACCAGCTCCCCCTTGCCAGAGTTTGGCACACCTTCCTGCCACTGTTTCCAGTTCTGTGGCAGAGGTGATGTCCACCCCTCTGCTCATGCCATCGTTTTCCCTGCCAGGATGGCGTCTCCCCTTAAGTCTGTAAGCCAAATAAACCCATTCCTCCACAAACTGCTTTTGTTTGGGTTCTTTCTGCGCAGCAACGGAATAAGTTGACTGCAACACTGAATTTTTGAAGTCAGTCTAATTTTCTAACCCTAAAGCAACAAACTTTGGCATTTCCACAAATATTTTCAAACTAAAATTTAAGGTCCAGGGAGATGACTCAGTGGATAAAGCCTTGCCACACAGTGTGAAGACCAAAGTTTGGATCCCCAGCACCCAAGTAAAGGTGAGGTGGGCGTGGCACGTGGCCTGTCATCTAAATGCTTACAGGATTCCTGGGGCAGGTTGGCTAGCTAGATTACCTGAATCACAGAGCTCTGTGTTCAACTGAGAGACCCTGCCTCAGAAAACAAGGGTGACCCACGAAGATACCTGGCATCAACCTCTGGCTTCCACACATATTCAAACACACCTGCACACACATATACCACACATGCAAAAAAAAAAAAAAAGGAGGGAAATCCTAAAGTTTGAGAGAATTATTTTTTTTGACTCCTTCCCCCCAGGCTCTGGTTTGCTGATGTGGGCGAAACAGAACAGGGAGGATTTGCTGGCTGTACTAGATTAAGAGGCTTTCAGATTGAACTTGTTAAACAAATAGAGGATTATCTGTGTTCTCCAACCAACCTTTGAACAAAAGGCACATTCATCATGCAATATACAGGATTCCAAGGCAGCCCTCGCTCCTATGACCACATACCTTGGGGATTAAAGAAACCAGTCATCCAGAACACATTCGGCCTCCCTTCAAATATCCACGTAGAAAACTGAGCATTCCTTTCCAGAAGTTCAGTAAACCAGAAGCCCAGGGTAGAGGAGTCCCAGGACACCCTCTTCCAGATCTGAGGTATACGAGCATCGTACATGTTGTCTAGGGCGTCTCGCAAGTTCTGAAGAAGAGAAGGTTAGTTAGTATGTGAGTAACAGATGGTAACATTATCAGGTGTGGGGAGGGGGGCTCACTGCTGAGATCTGACAGCTCACCTCGCTCATGATGATGGTCCCTTCGATGGCCAATTTCAGATCACTCAAGCTACTACGGAGTATGGAGATGACCTTTTGCATCCTGTCAATTTCTTGCCTAAGAAATATGTTCATTGAGTTCAGATGCCCCATCTTCACCAGGCGAGCTTTCACCTGAAACATACATGCAATACATAACACACAATGTATTTTTTCTAAAAAATCAGCTGTCATTTCTCTTCTAATGATTATCTGTTTCACATCTCTCTCTCTCTCTTCCTCTGGATGTATTTCTACCAGACCGAACAAACTCTAAAACATCTCATGCAGAACCAAACTAGCCATGAAATCCCCCATTTTCTGAGCTTTAAAAACGACCGTTCAACTGAAATGATTTTTATTTCCCACTGATTGTACTTAGTTGATAATTGGAAATGAACTTTTTTTTTAAGAGCTGAAATAAATTGTACCTATTCCCCCTTTAAAATGATTAAGTACTAAGTGTCAGGTAAAATATTCTTTTGCAATCTAACCTTTCTCTAAGAGTACAGTGAGATTATTTTTTCCACTGCGCTCACAAAGTTGTTATTAGAAATGTCACAGGATGTTAATGCCACCAAAATCCTCAAGAAGAGCCACCAGTGAATATGATTAACACTAGCTTCCTAAGATCATGGTTATCTCAGCTAGGGTGGCTAGAAAGCTCTCCCTAATCTAATCAATGAAAATATTTGACTTTGTGGGAGAGCCATTAAGCACCTGTCCTTCGTTCCTGTTGGCATATCATTTATTGACTACTTTAAAAGCAATCAGTAAAAACAAAACAAAAAAGCCTCTGGTTGTGAGAACAATCAAAATATAAATATTATTGGAAATAAGACAATATACGTTCACATTTCAGTTTAGTGACATATGCCAAGAAGAGACTGATTCCAAATACTGGCAGGGGTTTGAACTTTCTGCTGACCACCATTCAAGAGATATTAGAATAAGAGAGGGTGATGAGGGCGTGGAGGAAGAAAGAATTTAACATGATGTATAGTCCAAAGACTCACTTGTAAGACTGTAGGATTCTCTGACAGAGATAGCTCAGTTGGTAAAGGATTTGCTTTGCAGGCACAAGGAACCAAGTTTGAGACCCAGGACCCATGTCAAAAAGCCAGGATTATATGGAATCCCACAGAGTATGACGGGATGAACAAGGGACCCACAGCCACAGCCATTCAATCAACACAGGATAAGCCAGGGTGACAGAAACCAACAATTTTCAACACAAAGCCCCCTATGTGCACAACATTAAAGCAGCCTTAATACTCACCCACCACAACTCAGGGAACTGAGCAGAAGAGGGGGCGGAAAGATTGTGAGAGCCGTGGTGGGGGAGATGATCCAGAGGCAAGATACCCCTGAGTAACAACACACTTGGGCCAGGAAAACCAGGCTGAATACAAGGCTATCCATGGTCCCCTGCCCCAAGGACTGATCCAGACGACCTACGGAGGAGGATTTCCAGCTAATTGGGGATGGGAGGGGGGACATTGGGGAATTGGGATAACAACTCATTGTTTGCCCACTAAATAATGTAACTCATTATGGACAATAAATAGATATTTTTAAAAAGCCAGGATTGGTGACTCTGTGCTTATAATCCCAGAGCTGGGGAGGCAGAGACAGGTGGCTCCCCGGGGCTCCGTGGCCGCCAGTCTAGTGCCTGGTTGGTGAGCTCCAAGCCAATGTCTCAAAGGTGGTGGGTGGCATTCCTCAGAATGACACTCGAGTTTGTCTCTGACCTCCCACTCATATGTGAACACACATGCACCCCCATACATGCGCAAAGACCACAGAACTCCAAATGACCGACACTTCCACTTCTTGTCTATAAGGATTTCTGAGTTATTGAGCGCATCTTAAGGTATACAAATTGTTGTATAACTTGGTTTGTGTGGAGGCTTTGAGGAAGAAGTAATTGATGAAGGAATTTTTTTAAAGAAAAAAGTGGAAGAATATTCTAGAACATAGGATTCAAAAAAAGAACTGTTTTCACTGTGCTTAAGCTTTGAATGACGCCAGAGTCATTGAGAGACAAATTTAGTGGTACAGACAAACAAAACTTCACACACAGGTACCCTGCCACGTGGGTAACATTAGGTGAATTACATTTTTAAGTGGTAATCACCTTTTGTGTTTAGATGTAGAAATAAGTGATTTGATTGCCATCTTGTTTACCTAGCCAAGTAAGATATTTCTAATATTTTGCTTATTTATTTGCAAGAAGAGAGAGAGAAGAGAGAGAGAGAAGAGAGATGAGAGAGAGAAGAGAGGAGAGAGAAGAGAGAGAAGAGAGAGAGAGAGAGAGAGAGAGAGAGAGAGAGAGAATGGGCGCACCAGGGCCTCCAGCCACTGCAAACAAATTCCAGATGCATGCGCCACTGTGCATCTGGCTTTCCGTGGGTACTGGGGAATTGAACTTGGGTCATTAGGCTTTGCAGGCAAGCACTTTAACTACTGAGCCATCTCTCTAGCCCTAAAAACATTATTTTTAATATGAGAGAGATTAAAGCTAATACTTGGGAAACTATAGAAGTGCTATCAATTCCGGAGTAGATTCATAAATCTCTCTCTCCTCTCTCTCTCTCTCTCTCTCTCTCTCTCTCTCTCTCTTTCTCACACATCTCCTGGCAGTGAGAGAAGGAAAAATAAGGAGCAATAGATACAAACCAGAAAAAAAAATCAAAAGAATGGACACACTTTTAATCCCAGCAGTCAGGAGACAGAGGTAGGAGGATCACCATGAGTTTGAGGCCAGCCTGAGACTACAGAGTGAATTCCAGGTCAGCCTGGGCTAGAGCGAGACCCTACCTCAAAAAACAAACAAACAAACAAACCAAAAAGAATGAACAGAAAAGGACTGGGTACGAGAGGTGGGGAGAAGTTTCTAGAGTTAATCTGCTTGGCATCCAATGGTGGGAACTCACAGACAGGAAAGGGGTACAGAGACGGTAAATGAATGGGAAAGTGGGTGATGAAGGAAGAGAGACAGGTGTCAGTTACTTGCTAGTGACAGCAACCAGTAACTGACTCAAAGACTTTCTCAAATAAAGTCGAGAGCAATGGAAACAGGAAGCTAAAATGAATGATAGAGTGGGAAGGCCAGAGTCACAAGGTCCCTGGTTCATGGTCAGCAAGGGTGAGGCTTACCTCATGAGGCAGGTAATCCGGGGGCAGTTTGCTCAGCATATCTTCAGACAGCCTATAGACAATGGCCTCTCGGGTCTCCCCCACACCGCCTCCACTCTCCTTGGGCTGGATGTTGGTGATTGTTTCAAGAACAGCTGAGGCCGTGTTACTCTGATACCTGACAGAAAGAGTGACTGTTCAGGATGCAGAAGGCAGACAAACCCTCAGAGATAATTATTAAAGCTGAATGGACTGACAGAACGCTTTAAAGCCAAAGCAGACATAGAAGAAAGCAGACAGGAGGGAAAGAGACTTCACCATCAACCCAGAGGGAAGAAAAGACACTAGAAGTCATCTAAAGAATATTTTTATTTATTTGTAAGCAGAGAGAGAGAGGGAGAGAGAGAGAGAGAGAGAGAGAGAGAGAGAGAGAGAGAAATAGCCACACCAAGGCCTTCAGCTGTTACAAATGAACCCCAGACGCATGTGCCACTTTGTGCATCTGGCTTTACATGGATACTGGGGAATCGAACCCAGGTTGTTAGGCTTTGCAGGCAAGTGCTTTAATCATTGAGCCATCTCTCCAGCCCGACTAGAAGTCATTTTTGCTGGGACTCCAAGAGCGTCTTAGAAGTGGAGGCCCTCCATCTCCAGGGATAAAGATTCCATACATGTCTCTAGGGATCCAAATGACCCTGACTGTGGCTAGCTTCAATAAGTGCCTCACACTGGACAATGGACATATCTCGTTTTATCCCCTTCAGCTCAAGGACAAGCCGTGAGAGCCCATCGGAATATAATTGGTTACATTAAAAAGAATTCCTTATATTTCCTCACGGAATTGTAAGCTATTGAAATCTCATTGGTCTGGTTTGTTTTGTTTTCTGTTTTTATGATTGTTTTATGATTTCCATGGTAATCTCTTGTCATACAACTGCTCCACCTTCTCAAAGACAGCCTCCCATCTTGAAAATCCACTTCGTCAATGAAGGTATACAACATACCAGGCACCGAGCCAAATTCTAAGACATGGCCACGAACACAGCCCTGTTCTCTACTGGCAAAGATGAGTTCTGCAAACCACCTGTCAAAAATGCTGTGGAGGTGGAGGGGACCAGGAGAGATGGCCCAGTGAGTAGCTGTGACGCTGAGTCCAGATCCCCAGTACCCACATAAAGCCACCCATCGTAGCTGTCAATGTCTATAACCCCAGAATTCCTAAGATAACGAGAGACAGGAGACTCTCTGGAAGTTCCTGAGACCGCTAGTGAACAAAAGTCCCTGCCTCAGGGTGTAGAGATGGCTCAGTGGTTAAAGATGTTTGCTTGTAAAGCCTGAAGGCCAGGGTTTGATTCCCCAGTACCCACGTAAAGCCAGATGCACAAAGTGGTGCATGTGTCTGGAGTTCATTTGCAGTGGCTGGAGACCCTGGTGTGCCCATACTCACTCTGTCTCTTTCTGTCTACCTCATTGTCTATTTGTCTGTCTCTTGTTCAAATAAATAAAAATATTTTTAAAAGAGACCCTGCCTCAAACAAAGTGGAAAGTGAGACCTAACAAACACCTAAGATTTTCCTCTGACTTCCATGCATGCAACATTGCACGTGTGTGCCTCCCCCATATATACATGGGTACTGGGGAATCAAGCCACCCAGCTTGATTCCCCAGTACCCATGTAAAGCCAGATGCATAAAGTGGCACATGTGTCTGGTGTTCATTTGCAGTGGCTGGGAGCTCTGTCTCTTCTCACTCTCCCTTTCTCTCTCTCTCTCTCTCTCTCTCTCTCTCTCTCTCTCTCTCTCTCTCTCTCTCTCCCTGTTTAAAAATAAATATTTAAAAATTATTGTTATTCAAGAGTGCCATGTGGGTAAAGTTGTGAAAGACTACCAAATGGCTGTAGAGTGCTGCTTGTCACAATCACTACATTTGTAAGGCTCTATTTTGCTAATTGTTATTGAGCTTAGG
>PVHP010043733.1:0-14415 GCA_004024765.1 Zapus hudsonius
CTTACTGACTTTTTTGAGACAGGGTCTGGCTGTGTAGCCCAGGCTGGTCTTGAACTTTCCATCCTTCTGCTTCTGCCTTCCAAGTGCTGGGATTATAGGTATGCACCTCCATTCCCTACTTTTAATTTTTAAAAAATATTTTATTGATTAGCACAGAGAGAGAGAGAGAGAGAGAGAGAGAGAGAGAGAGAGAGAGAGAGAGACTAAGTACAGTTTTTAAAAGCAGTCTGGCATGGTGGCACATGTCTATAATCCCAACACTTGGAAGATGGAGACAGGAAGATAAGGAGTTCAAGTTCATTGTCAACTGGATAGTGTTGGAAGCTAGTGTGAGCAACATGCAATCTTGTCTCACAAAAAAACAAAAGACAGGCTAGCGAGATGGTTCCGTCAGTAAAGTGCTTGCCTGAAGCTTGAGGAGCTGAGTTCAGATCCCAGCATCCACAGTGGTCTATGGTCATGATCCCAGTACTTGGAAGATGCAGAGCGATTGAGAAAGAAGCCAGATATTGACCTGCACATACATGTGCTCCCATACATAGGAACACACACACACAAAACAAATGAAACGAAAAATTTAAACGCTAAAAGAAAAAAGCAAAACAAAGGGAGTTGAGGTTGACATCAAAGCTTTTAATTTTAATGACAGCTATGCACTGAGTCCCTCACGGATCTGTCCAGGTGAAGAAACAGGTTCACAGAGGCTCCCGACTTGCCATAGTCCCACAGGAAGTGGCAGAACCAAGACTCGAGCTCATTTGCTTTCTGGCTCCAGTGCCAAGCCTTTGCCCTTTGTGAACCCCACCTGCCCGGCATGTCCACATGTGAATGGACCCACTGGCCACACCGGCTGAGTCTGTGGTGACTGTCCGGTTTGCAACTTCACGGCTTTGGGCTGGCCCTTCGTGGCGTTCCTCCCCTGCTCAGCATGTCCTTGTTGTGTGTCACATGGGTTGGGTGACCGAGTTTCTCTGCTTGCCTGAGAACTCCCAGAGGGCACGAATAGGTTGATTCACCACTCTCCCCAACATCGCCAGCCAGAGTTTGGCATGTGAAGACCTTGAAGGCCACAACTATTCATGGAGCCAATGTCTTGAGCTGGGCCCTGCCCTCCTTAGTGTGAGAGGTCAGTAGGGAAGACGCAGACACCCACCCTGAGACGGCGATAGCCCAGAAGAGGCAGGCCAGGGAGAAGGGCGTGCCCAGGGACCCAGCTCAGCCTTGAAGTGTTGTATGGAGGTGATGGACTCCAGTGGGACCCTGCAGAGTTCCTAGCCTGGGACGAAGACAGTCAAGAAAAGCCTGGATGGAAGCCTGTTTTAACCAGGCCATTAAGAAAGGCTGTGAGGCTGGGCGTGGTGGCGCACGGGAGGCAGAGGTAGGAGGATCTCCGTGAGTTCAAGGCCAGCCTGAGACTACAGAGTGAATTCCAGGTCAGCCTGGGCTAGAGCGAGACCCTGCCTCAAAAAACAAAACAAAAACAACCAAGACTAATCCAGAGAAGGAGCCTGATAGAAAGCACTCAAAGAATCCAGTCAATTCAAACAGGCCCTGCAGGGACAAAATGTTTGACGTGTTCTAGAAACTTCCATGAGGCCTGTGAGCCTCGGACGGAGTGAGGGGCAGGTGAGAATAAGACTTAAGAGGCCAAAATTACACAATGAAGGAACGGTTGTGAGGCCATCCCACCGGCCTGAGAACCTGTCGGGGTCAGGCTGGGCCACCCTGCGATTCCACCAAAGTCATTGCTGTGGTCCCCAAGCCTCCGTTCCACCTGCCGCCGTCTTCATCCCCTCTCTCCCCCCACTGCCTCTGTGGAGTCACCTCAGCCTCTCCCTGAGACTCACCATTCGACCCTGGGGCCTTTGCACTGCCCGAGCCTCTGTCTAGAATGTATGTGTCCCTCGTTACTTTAGTTGAAATGCCGTATTCTTAGTGGCCTCCCTGCAAACGGATACTGTCCTTCACTCTGTCCCCTTCCTGGCTTTTTCTGAGTATGTTGGCTAACCTAGTTATTATTTACTCTGCAGTTTCCTAGTTAGACTTCAGAGCCACAGGGGAGAGGTCTGCTTTGTTCAGGGCTCTCTCCCCAGTCCAAGAATGGCCCGGGCGTGTGGCAGATGCACAATAAATCTTGGCTGAATAAATGAAAGACAGACAGGAAAGAGAGGTTGGGGGGAGAGAAGAGGGAAGACGCATCAGGTCTGTGAGGTCCTGAGACTTGTCAGCTGTGTCTTCTGGGAGACACATCCCTTGACAGCGCCAACTGGGAAACTGAGGCACAAAGGGACTGGGCAATCGTAGCCCAGCTTGAGACCCGCTGAGAGCCATCGACACCACCTGCTGGCGAGTGGGGCCATGGCACTGTGCGGGCTCTGCTGACCAGGGGCTGGGGTGCTGTCAGGGCAGGCGCAGGAGGTGGCCAGTGGAGTCCCCAGCCACAGCGGCAAGTCTCTTTATTCCGAGGTCCGAGAGCCCCGCTGGCTCGGAGCTACCAAGAGGGTGGGGCTACGCTGGCAGGACAGCCCCGCTGGTGCCTGCGTCCCCACCCTCCCTCCACTACCAGGCAGATTCCCACCTCTCCAGGAGGCTAGAGCTGTCCCAGCTCCCTGAGGCTGATCCGTGGTCCTGTGACAGGCAGGAGGCTGGGGCGCTGCCCTGACTCTTCAGCCAGGCCAGGGAACTGCCTGGTCGCACCAGCCAAGGCAAACAGGTCTTGGTTCAGCAGCCCCTGTCTTTAGTGGTACATGATTCGGTTAAGCAGAGGCCTCACCAACCAGAAGTCGTCTACAATCTTTCCATCCTGTGAAGGTCAAAAACAGGGAGCAATGAGGGCCTGAAGTCGAGACTATGTGGCCCAAAGTCAAAGCCCACAAGTGGTGGGCTTCAGAGGGGTGACCACTTGGACAAGTTGCTACACCTTACACCTCTCTGAGCCTGTTTCCTTGTTTGAAGAGTGGAAATGAAGCCAGAAGTGGTGGCTATAATCCCAAGACTTGGGGAGGCAGAGGCAGAAGGATCTTAAACTCCAGATTAGCCTGGGCTACATAACAGTATGCTATCTTAACCCTCCCTTCCCCCATACCAAAACAGAAAGAAAGAAAGAAAGAGAGAAAGAAAAGGAAAGAAAATAAAAACAGTAGTAATAGTATCTATACCATCACAAATGTGGAAATTAGATGAGATAATACTTGTATAGGGCTTTTAATTTTCTTTTTTGTTTTGTGGGACAGGGTCTCATGTTGCCCAGGCTGGTCTTAAACTCCTCAAACTCAATAAATAACCAAAGATAACCTTGAACCTTTAACCCCCCGCTTCCATCTTCCCCCTCCTGTGCCAGTTGATGCAGTGTTGGGGAGCAAGGCCAGGGCACATTAGTCGGGGACTAACAGCTGAGCTCCTCTAGGCTCTTATGATTGAGAACACGCTTGGCGAGAGCCAAGCCCTGGCCTCTCTTCAGGGTGTCCAAAGACTGTCTTTCAGTCGTAAGCCTGACTCTGTGCCCTGCGTACAGTAGAGGGAGAGATCCAGCAGCCACGGGGCCGTTGTGAGAACACAGCAAGACAATGCAGACAGGAATGTGGGCACGAAATGTCCTGTGTAGGGAGCGGTAGTTACATGGCTCGGACATGCTGTTGAGCCGTGTGAACTGGCAAAATGACGTTTCCTCTGTTAGCTACAGTTCCCTCCTGTAAAATGGACAGAAGCTCTGTTTCTTATGATGTCACTTTGGGCTAAAATGCTCCAAGACACAGGGCATCTAACCCCCTATCTGGTACACAGCAAGCGCTCACTGAATCATAATTTTTATTTTATTTCACTTTATTGTATTGTATTTTTTAAAGACAGGCTCTGTCCTGTGATCTGATCCTCTTTCCTCAGCCTCCCATGTGTACCACCACACCTGGCTTGTGATTTTCAAACTTCAGTAGTAAAAATAAAGCCAGACATTATTATTTGGGTCACTTTATTTTTTTAATAATATATGTATTATTTTATTTATTTATTTGCATTTGTGTATGGGTGCTCCAGGGCTTCTTTTTTTAATATATATATTTTATTTATTCATTTTCAAGCACAGAGAGAAAGACAGAGAAAGAGAGAGAGAGAGAGAGAGAGAGAGAGAGAGAGAGAGAGGAGAGAGAGAACCAGGGCCACCACCCTGTGGGTCTGGCTTATGTGGGTCCTGGGGGATTGAACCCCGGGGCCTTAGGCACTGGAGGCAAGTGCCTTAACCGCTGAGCCATCTCTCCAGCCCTATTATTTGGGTCCCCCTCTTGCACACACATCATACTGTCTGACCTCTCCTTGCCCACCACCACTACCTTTCCCCTCCTGTCTGCACATGATAAACACCTAGCCAGGTATTGCTCTATGCGCCTTATGCGTGTGGCTTAACCCACATACTCCTGTGAGGTAGAAACTATGATCAGTCCATTTCATAGATGGCAAAACTGAATTTCAAAAAGGTCAGACCGTTACTCAGGACCATTTATCTGGGAGGTAGCGCAGGCAGGATCTGCACCCAGACTTCTGTTCTAGAGGCCATGAATTTTTTTGACCCAGGTTTGCTAAGGCGGGCCTTGATTCTCACGTCTCAGCTTCCCACTGAGCTTCACTCTTCTTTTCTTCTCTTTTGTAGGGCTGGGTATGGAACCCAGGGCCTCAGGAAAGCTAGACGGTGCTGGGCCCTGAGCCACAAGCCTAGTCCCTCTCAGTGGAATCTAGACAATTGCCTCTGTTCTCAGCCTCTTGAGTCCACAAAAATGATGTTGGCTATCACACTTGGCTTAGTGATTTACTTTGAGTCCACAGGTGTTTTTTTTAATTTTTTTTTATTTATTCATTTTCAAGCAGAGAGATAGAGAGAGAGAGAGAGAGAGAGAGAGAGAGAGAGAGAGAGAGAGAGAGAGAGAATGCACCAGGGCCACCACCTTGTGGGTCTGGTTTATGTGGGTCCTGGGGATTGAACCCGGGGCCTTAGGCACTGGAGGCAAGTGCCTTAACCGCTGAGCCATCTCTCCAGTCCTATTTTATTTATTTTTAAATATTTATTTGAGAGAGATAGTGTGTGTGTCTGCGAGAGAGAGAGAAAGAGAGAGAGAGAGAGAGAGAGAGCGCGCACCAGCTTACCAGGGCCACCGCCTTGTGGGTCTGGCTTATGTGGGTCCTGGGGAGTTGAACCCAGGGCCTTAGGCACTGGAGGCAAGTGCCTTAACCCCTGAGCCATCTCTCCAGCCCATTGTCCACCCCCCAATTCTTCGGCCTAGCTGCTCAGCAGGAAGCCCCAGCCTGCCTGTCACTGACCTGATCATCAGACACCTGCTGGATGTGCATATGGGTGCCGTTGAGGATGTGCAGCCGTGTGTACCCATACTCCTTCACGCGCACAGCGCTCCAGGGCCTCGGTTTTCTGACAAAAGGGGTCAGCAGCTCCTCACAGCCCTGTGGTAACAAATGATCAGACCTGGGGCTGGAACAGGTGGGGGGAACTGAGGCAGTAGAAATAACTGTTGTCCCCCAAAAGTTGATGAATGCTTGGATCCCAGCACTCAGGAGGCTGAAGCAAGAGGACCGCCAAGTTCAAGGCCAGCCTGGACTACAGAGTGAACCCCTGTCTGAATAAGTAGACAAACAAACAAGTAAAGAAATATCCGCCAGTGTCCGAGGAGACCGAGAAGGCCGAACAATATGAACAGAGAAGACGAGGTGCTAAAATAAAATCCCAGTTTTGCACCCAGCTTTGTAGCCTGTAATTGACAGGTGTCTTCATGGGTGGTTAAAACCCACAAGTGGAGAAAAGATGGAGGAACAATAGACCACTTGTAAATATTTAGTCTGTCTCCAAATCCGGATGTGGAGGTGCATGCCAATAACCCCAGCCTTGGAGATACTGACACGGCTTTGTGAAATCCAGGCCAGCCCAGGCTGCATAGTGAGACTCCGAAAAAAAAATCAAAATAAAACCTCCTCAGGTATGGCACGCTCCATGGCTGACAGCATCGGATATGAAGCACAGTCCAAGCCGTGGGTGAGCCAATAACCTCTTTGTCTAGACAGTTAATCCATGTAAAGAACAGCACAGATGCATCTGCGCATGTAGAGAACAGCACACATGTGTCTGCATGCAGAGAAGAGAAGAGATGCAATGAAAGGATGTGAGGCCCAAGAACGGGACCAAAAAGGGGTGCAGCTGGCTGCTCCCCTCCTGCCCTCTGTTTTGCTGGAATTTTTATCATGGTTGACTCTAACCTTAGTCTCAATAATTTAAAAGAATTGGCT
This sequence comes from Zapus hudsonius, assembly GCA_004024765.1. NCBI lineage: Eukaryota > Metazoa > Chordata > Mammalia > Rodentia > Dipodidae > Zapus > Zapus hudsonius. The sequence goes on from PVHP010043733.1 coordinate 6,283, forward strand.
TAAAATATAAGCCCTCAGCCAGGCATGGTGGTGCATGTCTGTAATCCCAGCACTCGTTAGGTAGAGAGAGGAGGGTTTTGAGTTTTGCGTTGCAGAGGAAATTCTCAGGACAGATTGGTAAGGGAAGAAAACATAGACACTTTTTTTGTTTCTTTTTTGGTTTTTCAAGGTAGGGTCTCGCTCTAGTCCAGGCTGACCTGGAATTCACTACGTAGTCTCAGGGTGGCCTTGAACTCATGGCAATCCTCCTACCCCTGCCTCCTGAGTGCTGGGATTAAAGGCGTGCGCCACCACGCCCAGCCATAGAAACTTTTTACAGTGAATTAACCTTGTTGTTTGTTTGAGACAGGGTATCGTGTAGCCCAGGTTGGCCTTGAACTCCTGATTTTCCTTGCTTGCATCTCCCAAGTGCTGGATATACATCATGCGCCACAACAGATGGATTTTTTTTTTTGCAATAGTAGTTCACTCTGTAGCCCAGGCTGGCCTCAAACTGGGCAATCCTCTTGAGCGCTGGAGTTCCAGGTGTGCATTACCACACCTGGTTTCCAACAGCTACTGTTCGTTCCACCTGTGACTTCGGCAGTCCTGTTTTATGGTGGAGCCCAGTTTCCCATCTAGGCAATAGGCATGCAGTGGGCTTTGCAGCTCAGGGTTCTGTCGTGGTCACTGTAATACACATGCATCCCCCCTGCTCTGGCCCACCCCCTGCTCACTCACCGCAGATCCTGTGATGATGTGAACCGGACCCTGAGGGTTGGTGTATGGTCTCTCCCAGCTGCCATTAAATACCTGGAGAAGGGAATGGGCAGTGGTGTGTCCCAGCAGGCCAGGCCCCCTGGAGGGTGGGCTTGTCTGACATCAGGCCTCACCTGGTAGTTGTAAATAGGCCAGAGCCGTTCATAGGAGTGCTCATGAGCCCACAGCTGCAGGTCCACACCTGGGGCAGAGACTGGGGGTCAGGCTCTGGAATGGGGAACGTTGGGGAGGGCGGGGGCTGGGGTGGTCTCCCAAGGGTCACTCACCATGTTTGTGGAAAAGGTCCTCCAACCCGTACTTCTTGCCTTGGAGGCCTTTTCGGACCTGGTGAGATGAGCCAGGAGGTGAAGGGTGGCCCTAGCCCCACCCCTCATGAGTTAGCACGGTTCCCAGCAAAGGAGCACCTCACCTTGCTCTCGTACCGGGTGCAGTCGTCCAAGTCTGCATTGGAACAGTACATGGGACGATGACCCATTGTAATGATCCATGGCCTTGCTGCCCGATTCTTATTGGCTTTCTGGAAGAGAAGGTTCTGGAGTGAGTGACAGCGGTGGGGGCCGGGGGACCCAAGGGTGCCTCCAGCTAGCCTACCTGGAGGTCACTCTCCAGCCAGTGAAACTGATTCTTCACCAGGTGGCGGCCATAATTGAGAAAGAAGTAGACTTCAGTGGAGAAGGAGATGATGTGAGCAGGTCCTAGGTCCCAGCTAGAAGGGACGAAGGGCACGGGGTCAGGAATGGGGGGCTCCCTGTATCTCCTGGCCTTCAGTTGGGCCAGCCCCCACCATCTCCTCATTACCTGTACCACAAGCCTTCATTGTCCCCAGGCATATTAAAACGAGCCTTGTAGTTAGAGAAATTGCTGGAAAGAAAAGAAATTATAAGAGTGAGAGGTAAAGGACGTGGATGCGAGATTCCTTTTGCCCATTTCTCTACTTTCAAGCGAGTGTCTGGTTCCGAATTATCTCTTCTCTCACTACCACAGATGATACTGCGACTTGAGGGCGTAGGCGAGACGCTTAGAAGGCCAGAGCCATTTTCAGAGTTCGGGTCTCTGCCCGCCCTGCAGCCCTCGGTCCTTACTAGCGTTGTTCGTGATTTCCAGGGCACGTCATGTATGGCAGGCTGGCAGCTACAGGTTCAATGAGGCGCATGAATCTGTCCCCAACCCGGGCATTGTCCTGATCCATGTTGTAGGCAAAGTCTCCTAGTGGGACAGAGAGAGAGAGAGAGAGAGAGAGAGAGAGAGAGAGAGAGAGAGAGAGAGAGTGAACGCCAGGCTCTGCATTCCCCAGGATGGACAGGCCTCATGGCTCAGGTGTGGGGTGAGCCGTCCTGACTTCCCGATTCCTGTCTCACACCCCCTAGGGGGCTCTGGAAGTCTTTGGTCCCCGGACCTCCTCAGTACCCTGCCGTCTCCTATGAGCTGATCACGACAGCTCGGTCTCTGTCAGCTTCTCCACCCTTCCAGAGCTACTTTACAATGCTTCCAGTTTGGCATTGACTTTGCTACAGAAGAGCTCCCCTGCTGAGCCCCTCGCTTCGGGTCTTAGACAAGTGCTCCACCTCTCAGCCTCAACCCCAGCCCCTCATTGGTGGAGTCTTGGCAATTAATTGCTCTCCTGAGCTACAGCCCCAGCACTTTTAAAAAACTATGTGTTTTATCTATTTGCAGAGGGAGAGAGTGGTGGGGAATGGCCGGGTGTGCTAGGACCTCTTGCCACTGCAAACCAATTCCAGATGTATGTGCTACTTTGTGCATCTGGCTTTATGTGGGTGCTGGGGAATCGAACCTGGGCAGTCAGGCTTTGCAAGTAAGCACCAGTAACTACCGACCATCTTTCCAGCCCTTAGGAATTTTGAAACAAAGGCCTCACTAAGTTCCTCTGGCTGGCTTTCAACTCCCAGGGATTTTCCTGCCTCAGACTTCCGAGAGCTGGGATTATAGGCATGTGCCATCGCGCCCAGCTCATTTTACCTAACAGCCATGTGAATCTTGAACTAGCCTTTGCCTACAAAAGCAACAGCAATACTAATAACAATAATACCACCCAGAACAACTACTACTCAGGGACCAGAGTTGAGATTCTAATTGGTGCAGGTGAGGGAACTCAGACCCCATTCTAACCCTTCTGCCCTGGGTGGAGCTGTCCCCACCCCCCACCTGCAGACACACCCTTGCCAATGCCTCACCCACATGGAGCACAGCATCGTACATGCCCTGCTGGGTGTCCCTCTGCAGCCTCGGGAGGGCCTTCGGGTTGTCAGCCCCCAGATCCCCAAACACAGCCAGTCGGGGGCTCCAGTGGACCCCATTCTTCAAGGCCGTAAAGCGAAACCGCCGGCTCCAGCCCTGGGCGCTGCCACAGCGGTAAACTGAAGTTCGAAGAAGAGGTGGCTGTCAGCTGGGGGACTCGGACCTCGGCATCAGCTTGCATGCAGTTGGGAGGGACAGCTGGGGGGTTCTTTTTTCTCTATATATTTTTTTGAGACAGGGTCTTTTTTTTTTGATTTTTCGAGGTAGGGTCTCACTCTAGCCCAGGCTGACCTGGAATTCACTCTGTAGTCTCAGGGTGGCTCCTACCTCTGCTGGGATTGAAGGTGTGTGCCACTGTGCCCCACTTATTATTAACTTGAGGCAGAGTCTCATGCTAATGTAGCTCTGGCGATGGCCTCCACACATTCTGAGGCAGTCTTTATTTGTAAGGATAGAGAATGAATGGATGCACCAGAGCCTATAGCCACTGCAATTTATTTATTTTTGTGATATAGTCTCACTGTTTTCCCTGGTTGGTTTTTTTTTTTTCCCCGAGGTAGGGTCTCGCTCTAGCCCAGGCTGACCTGGAATTCACTATGGAGTCTCAGGCTGGCCTTGAACTCACGGCGATCCTCCTACCTCTGCCTCCCGAGTGCTGGGATTAAAGGCGTGCGCCACCCCGCAGCCTAGTCTGACCCCAAGCTTGATGTGCAGCAGAGAATGAACTCCTGCTGCTCCAGACATTATCTCCTGAGTGCCAGGATTACAGGCATGTGCTAGGTGCCCGTGGAGATGGTGGCTTTCCTCCTCTGCCCACTTTCCCCACCACAGGAGGGGGCGGTTTGGGCCAGCCTGATGCACCTGCCTCGGTGGTTTCCAGAATGAATCTTGTTCTCTGCCCGTCCCTTCCCCTCTCACCGTACTGGACCCCAGGCATCAGCTTCCGCAGTGTAACTCGGTGGATGTAGAGCTTGCGTCTGAGGACGCCCCCATCCACGAAAGCCCTGGCGGTGCCCTGGGCGTGGAGCGGGAGGGGCCCGGACAGCTGCATCCCGAACTGCACCTCGGACGGAGCCGGCGCCCACGTGGTCCAGGTCACGGTCATGGAGCCTGGCTCACCTGGGGGAGCGGGAAGGGAGGCCTGAGAATTGCAGGCAGGAGCTACAGAGTTGCCACCGTCCATACAGTGAGCGCCTAGGGACAGGTTCTGGAGCTGCCTGGGCTCAGTGCCAGCTCCATTTCCAGGCTGGGCTTTCCTCAGGCCGTCATGTCATGCCTCAGTTTCCCTATCTGTGGAATGGAATACTAATGCTACTTTGTAAGGCGGCGATGAAGCATATGTAAATAAAATATAGTCTGCAGTTTCTATCTTGGGTTCCATATACTAGCATTCAACCAACTGCATTAAAAATATTCAGAAAACCATCTGGGCATAGTGGCTCACGCCTTTAATCCCAGCACTGGGGAAGCTGAGGTAGGAGGATCGCCTTGAGTTCAAGGCCACCCTGAGACTACAGAGTGAATTCCAGGTCAGCCTGGGCTAGAGAGACCCTACCTCGAAAAACCAAAAAAAAAAAAAATTTCAGAAAACCAGTCTGAGACTACATAGTGAGTTCAGCCTGGGCTACAGCAAGAGCCTATCCTGGAAAACAACAACAACAAATATATATATTCAGAAAAAAATGTATATGTACCTCCTCTTCCTCTTCCCTCTCCTCTCTCTTTTTTTTTTTTTTCGAGGTAGGGTCTCGCTCTACCCCAGGCTGACCTGGAATTCACTATGTAGTCTCAGGGTGGCCTTGAACTCAAGGCGATCCTCCTACCTCTGCCTCCATGAGCGATGACCAACAAGAGGGAGGACCAGCACTCGAAAAGGCTTCCACACGTGTGCTGTGGCACGCACATGTGCACACACACATTCCTGCCCACACACACAGCCATCATAGCATTGCATTCCTTTACAGTGCTGACGCTGCATTAAGCATTAGAAGTCATCTCGGGATGACTTCGGAGACGCTATGCAATTTGATATGTGACAGGACATGCACAGGCTTTGGGATCCCGAGAAGGTCCTGGAATCCGCCCTGGGTTAGAACTGAGGGACAACTTCCAACAATACCTAGTACAGCGAGGCTTCCATGGTGAATGAATGTCCTTATTCATCTTCCTCGCTGCATGCGAGCCTGTGGCAAGCGTTGCACACACATGAAATCATTTGGGGCTTCCAGACAGGCGTCTGGAAGCCAGCGAAGTAATGAAGAGCAGACAAGGGCCCCGTCTAAAGGCGACGCTATCACTCAGCTCTGCCGAGAGCTGCCCGGCTGGAAGCTGGCCCAGCGCCACCAAACCTACTCGGTTCTAGAGCAAAAAAATTGGTTTTGGAGACAGGGCCTCAACTGCAGCCCAGGCCAGCCTTGAGCTCATGTTGATCCTTCTGCCTTAGCTTTTCACGTGCTGGGAGAATAAGCACGAGCCACCACACCCTGCTCTGTAGCAAAGCTTTGCATGATGGCTTCTTTTATGGCCCAGGACCAGATACAGCAGAGAGAGGCACGCAAATCCAGATTCACAAGTGATCACCTCAGATTCTTGTTTTTTTTTTTTTTTGGTTTTTCGAGGTAGGGTCTCACTCTAGCCCAGGCTGACCTGGAATTCACTCTGTAGTCTCAGGGTGGCCTCGACCTCACGGCGATCCTCCTACATCTGCCTCCCGAGTGCTGGGATTAAAGGAGTGTACCATCATGCCCGGCCACCTCAGATTCTTAAAGGTCAGAAACCAAAGCAAGGCTTTAAAGATACCACAAGGAGCTGGGCATGGTGGCGCACTCGGGAGGCAGAGGTAGGAGGATCACCATGAGTTGGAGGCCACCCTGAGACTACAGAGTGAATTCCAGGTCAGCCTGGGCTAGAGCGAGACCCTACCTCGAAAAAAAAAAGGAAAGAAAGAAAGGAAAGGGCTGAAGATATGGCTTAGCGGTTAAGCATTTGCCTGCTTTGCAGAAGGACCTGAGTTCGATTCCCCAGTGCCCATGTAAAGCCAGATGCACAAGAGAGCGTATGTGTCTGGAGCTCATTTGCAGTGGCTGGAGGGCCTGTCGTGCCCATTCTCTCTGTCTCCCTCTGTCTGCCTCTCTGTCGCTCTCTTTCTCTCTCAAATAAATAAATAAAATATTAAAAAAAAAAAAAAAAAAGAAAGGAAAGAAGGAAGGGAGGAAGGAAGAGAGAGGGAGGAAGAGAGGAAGGAAGGCAGGAAGAAAGAAAGAAGGAAGGGAGGAAGGGGAGATGCTGTCAGGGAAGTGCTTGCTTCAGGAGCTGCTTTTGAATCCCCAACAGCCACTTAAGATCTGGCTGCTGCAGCTGTCCTGTCGCTCCAGCACCGGAGCGAAGAGGCAGGAGGATCCCCGGGCCACACTGACAGCGAGTCCGGCCAAGTCCGTGAGCTCCAAGTGAAGTTAAGGCCCTGTCTGGACGAATAAGGCGAGGAGCAAGCAAAACTGAAGAAGCCGTTTTACATTGACCCCTGGCCTCCACATTCACGCACACGTGCGTGCTTGCACACACACACACGTGAGAATGCACCTCCTACACACGTGTACTCACACACATGCCAAAAAAAGAAAAAAGAAAGAGAAAGAAGGGAAAAGGAGACGTATATGAGCCAGACATGGTGGCACACACTTGAAATCCCAGCTGCCCAAGAGGCAGGAGAATCCCAAGTTCAAGGTCAGCCTGGGCTACATAATATACCTTGTCTCAAACAGAACGAAGAGCAAAGTGTGCAAGAGTCTAGTCAGCTACCCTAAACACAAGGGGATATAAAAATACACAGGCAACTGCTCACTCATGCAGACACACACAGAGAAAGGACATGGCAGGAGATAAGAGCTGGAGTAATTCCAGGAAGGGCAGTGAGGATGGGCTGTAGGCGATGGGACTTGAAGCAGCATCGAGGAAAACACACTTCCACGAGTCCCTCCCTGTGAACAAGTTTAAACTATGAAATCCAGTCATGTTTTTCTGCTTTCATCACACATGCCCCAGATTAAAAGAACATTAAAATCACCCAGGAATTCAGAATGGAATGGGACCCCTAACACACAGTCCTCGCTGTATTACATGATGATTATCCAGATACACAGACTGGCTGGTCATGATGGTGCACGCCTTTAGTCCCGGCACTCGGGAGGCAGAGGTAGGAGGCTCACTGTGAGTTTGAGACCACCCTGAGACTACAGAGTGAATTCCAGGTCAGCCTGGGCTAGAGCGAGACCTTACCTTAAAAATAAATAAATATACTGATGGGAGTGAGAAAGAAAAACACATGTGAAACAGGTTCCTAACTGGGTTTTGTGAGGTTCAAGAAAAAAAAGGGGGGGGATTGGAGAGATGGCTCAGAGGTTAAGGTGCTTGCCTGTAAAGCAGAAGGACCTGAGTTCAAATTCTTAGTAACCACAGAGAGCCAGATGCACAAGGTGGCACATGCGTCTGGAGTTTCATTTGCAGTGGCAGGAAGTCCTGGTGCATCCATTCTCTCTCTTTACATAGACAGATAGACAGACAGACAGACAGACAGACAGATAGATAGATATAGATATGTCTCTTCCTCTTACTCTTTCAAATAAATAAATAAAATGTCTTTAAATTTTTTTTTTTAAAGATGATGACGATGACAGGTGCTGGGTATGGAACCCAGGGCTTCACACCAAGCAAGTTTCCTACTGAGTTACATCCCCAGCATCAAGGAAGCCACGCTGAGCAGATTCCAAGAAACCAAATCCTGGACACTAGGAGCCGTTAGAATAAGCAGCGATAAAGAAATACCCACAAGCCAGCGATAGAAAGAAGTCACTGAAGGAATGAACGGAGAGGGGGAGCTCTTCCTTGCACTAAATTTCAATAGGATGGAAAGAAGGCCTCTGGGGAGTGGCTCATTGGTGGATTGCTTATCTAGCACATGGGGGGCTCTGGGTTCCATCCCCAGTAGGGCAAAAAGAAACAAAAAGATAGAAGAGGTGATGAGAAAAGTAGAAAATCATAATCAGGATAAGAGGGAGATCTGGCTCTGCAGTTAAAGGCGCTTGCTTGCAAAACCTGAGGACCCATGTTTGATTCTCAAGA
>PVHP010043734.1:0-14410 GCA_004024765.1 Zapus hudsonius
TTTAAGAGTATCCAAGTTCTTGTCTATAAAGTTAAAGAATTAAAATCATAGACTAGATAGTAAGGTATAGTGGGAGACTTTATTATTGAAGGGAACATGGGGAGTTACAGAGTTCCCCAGCCACCTGTGTGGGGAGAACGCACAGAGAGTTTAACAGAACTTAAGCTGTTCAACGAAATAACCAGAAGAAGACAAGACAACAGTAAGCGCCCATCACGAGCAAGAGAGATTCATGAGGGGAAAAGTCTGGAGCCTGCCCAGCCATGGGGTAGGCCTGACCTTCCTAAGGCCTGGATCAGAGGTTCTTCTACTCCATTGCCATGTGGGGAAGAGACCAGCTTCTTCTAGGGAAGTTCATTTAAGTTCTTCCCGGGCGAGTCAGAGAGATGCTGATTGGTTCACATTTGAGCAATCAGCCCCTCGTTTGTAGCTCTAGCTCGACACCTCCCTCTCAAGGGGAGGGGTGTTCCCTGCAGACACCTGACCCTGTCACACTGGAGTGGGGAACATGGATCTCTTCTGTGAGAAGCAGGCACTTTTCTCTCTACCAGCCCCAGAATGCCTCTCTGCTCTCCTGGTGGAGTGACCCCTTCGAGTGTGATCCTTCCCAGCTCAGACCACTGGGCTTTGCTCCCACTCGATTACTGTGGTGCTAAAGTAACAAAGCTGGGCAGCTGCAGAATCCCACTGACTATGAGACCTTTAGAAATATGCAGGCGCCACTGGCATGCCAGAGCGCAGCTGGCACCAAGGCAGGCAAGGCTGCCAATCCTCTTCCTTGATGCTAGCAGGGCGGGATCACCAAACACCAAGACCCCCTTGCCCTCAGAGTGTCCCATCTGAAGACGGGTCCACCCCGGTGGTCTGCATGAGGAAGGCTGCTGCTCCTCTTTACACTCAGTGCTGTCCAAATTCTCTTGTGATGTTGATCCTATAATCTCCCCAAGCCTCAGTTCCATAATGTGTAAAAAGCATGGTTCTAGGAAATCGCTAAAGTACTTTAAACTCAGAGCATTCCGGGAATATGACTCCACACTAGACAGTCTTCCAAAGAAACAGCATCAGTAGGATTTGTAGATACAGAACAGACTGAGTTTAAAAACTGACTCATAAGATTATGTGTCCCACCATCTGATCTGCCACCTGCAACCTGGAGATGCAGGAAAGCTGGAGGCATAACCCAGTGGCTTGAGAACCTGGAGGGCTGGTGTCATTGTCAGCCACACGTCGCTGGGATGAATCTCCAAACCAGGCACAATTTGGGGAGGAAAGTATTTATTGGAATAACAGATCCAGGGGAAGTTCCAAAAAATGAAGGAAAAGGCTGGTCCCCTTTCATAGATCCAAGCAGAGAGACAGAGGCCCAGCACCTCCAAAGCAAGCAGGCGTACTGTAACTCATAAACAGCAGGACTGCCAGACTTGAGCTCCAGCTGCTCTTTGTCTATGTATCCCTGGAATTTTGTATCTAGTTTCAAAATACCTCAGGGCCAGACCCCAGGAGGCCAGGCCAAAGTGACACCTCCTCCAGCCAGAAGGCTGGAAACAATTCACAATCTTTAGTAAACCTTTGATTCTATTGGGGGACATCCATTCAAACTACCACAGCTGCCATCAAGTCCTAAAGGCTGAATGTGAGGCGCTCCAATGTCTGAGGGTAGAAGATGCAGGCCCCAGCTCAAGAAGAGAGAAAATGCAAGCTCCTCTGCCTTTTATAAATTCATTCAATGCCAACATCTCCCAGAAGTACCCTCAGACATATCGAGACATTTTGCCAGTGATCTGGGCATCCCTTAGCCCAGGCAAGCAGACACACTGCCTTCCAGAGAGCAACCAATGGATTGTTATCACTGGAATGAGCATGCCTTCATGTTCAGTTTTTAAGAGCAAACATACTTGAGATCAACCCAGCTTCTTGGTGTTCATCTCTCCAATGATATTTTCTTTTTTAAAAATATATTTTCTTTATTTGCAAGGAGGGGGGGAGAGAGAAATATGGGCATTCCAGGGCCATTAGCTGCTGCAAATGAACTCCAGACATATGTGCCACTTTGTGCATTTGGCTTTATGTGGGTACTGGAGAATCGAACCCAGGTCGTTAGGCATTGCGAGTGAGCACCTTACTCGCTGATCACTCCAGCGCATCCAACATCCTCCTTGGTCACCAACTGCTCCCCCTCCAATTTTCAGCTCACACGTTCTATTTTTAATTTATTGTTAATAAGTAGAAACTCTGTATGAACAAGTCTTGTGTTGGTACCCCCATTTCTCTCCTCCCTGCCCCCAGTCCACTTAGAGAGTCCTCCTTAGTGGCCTTGCTGGAATGCTCCATGGGACGAAGGGCTATGAATTCACAATTCTCTTTTAAAGCCACAAGTGCTCACCCCTCCAGTTCGTCTACTTAACCTATGATCTCCCAATTTATTGACCCTTAACATGTTACCTTTTTAAACGTGGCCTTTCCTCCTAGTCTGGCCTCTCCCTTTGTCCACATCCCTAGCAAAATTCTTCATAGTAAAGCAGCAAACATGTTTCCTCGACTCGTGAGAACCACTCAGCAAATTAACTGAATCCAAGGAAGGAGGGGATGATGGGAATCCCCCATTGGGAATTGGTCAGCAGCCCAGGTTAAAACAGGCTTGTGGTTGACAGCTGCAATGAAGGGGGTCTTGGGGACTGAATCCTCAACCTGAGGGATGGGTCACACTCAAAGGACCACTGCCGGTGTCTGCTACAGAACACCTTACTTGCTGGTAGGGAATAAAAAACAGAAAAAAGACAAACGGAAAACTCCACACTTTTTCAAGTGAGAGAGGTTTTCTGTATTGACAGAGCCACAGAGAAGTTACTTTTCCCAATAGAATTTCCCCTTCATTCAGTTTGGATTTCATGGTTTACCTTCCTAACTGTAGCAGAGGCCATTTTGTCCAATGTAATTTGGTCTGACAATTTGCTAAGAAAAACAGGTTTAAAAGGCTGGATGTGGTGGTACACACCTTTAATCCTATAACTTGAGAGGCACAGGTAGGGGGATTGCTGTGAGTTCAAGGCCAGCCAGGGACTATAGAGTGTGAGTGCCAGGTCAGCCAGGGCTACAGTGAGACCCTACCTCATAATGAGAATTAGGTTAGAAATTAAAAGAAATCATTTTCTCTTAAAGGTATTATAAAACCTGCCAACACTTTGTGAATCTTATTTGGATTTCAAGCAGGTAAGGGCGTGCACTCCTGGCCTTTCGACCGTGCTTTCCCGTAAACCTGGGTCTGCACTTAACCATACAGCCGTCTACAGTCTCCAACTTGACTTTCTTGAAGACAGAGAACAGCAAGTGACAGCAAAGGACTGACTGGAGTGTGGCAGTGTCCTGCAGCGAACGGGGTGATGGTTGGGTTGTGTTCCCCAATAGCACGGCCTGGGTGAAGGATCGGGAGCAGTGAGACCCTCGTGTTCCTTGGAGTCCAGTGCCTAGACTTCTCTCCCTCCCACGCCACCGGCCTCCTCAGCTCAATGCTTTCCAGATCATTCTGCCCACGTGGGAAGGGCCAAGGAGCAATCCTGAAGGAGCGTTGACCATGCCAGGTGCGCCCTGTCCGGACGAGGCCCAGAGACAATCTCCAAGAGCAAGTCACACAGGGAGCAGCCCTGACTGACCGACACCCTGGGTGGATACTGGGACAGCGACACTCTCGTTAGGCAAGTATTTTAGCTGGTTTCACTACACCAGTGTCACACTGTATCATCTGCTGCTTTTAAAAATGTGAACCCCAAAGTCCTTGTAGAAATAACTCCTTCTGGCATCCATGACTGACGAGACGAAATTTCAGGCTGAGATCGTTTTAATACTCTGTAGCAGTCTCACGAGCAGACGTGGCCAGGAATCTCAATTACTCATTACTAATTTCATTTAGATAACAATTTAGTATGTTAACCTAGTTTCTTTCTTTTTATTAAGCTCGTTTAACAAGATAAATATTCTAAATACTGTCTTTATTATGAAGGCATCCCAGGTCTCCTTGTCCAGACCACCCCCCAACCCTGGAGGACTTCATGTCTTCCCTCACCAGCAGCTTGAGGACACATGCTGCCCTGAGCTGCAGATTTTGCTTATTCAGCCCAGGAGCTCATGGAGAGGTCATGTACTTTCAAAGGTCAAAGGTGAGCATCATACATGCCCGTCAAGTCGTGGCTTCCTCCAGATAAAAGACGCTCTGTCTTTCCCGTCAGCTTGCAGGTCCGGCAGCTGGGCTGCAGAAAGGCCAGTGGAGGCCGGCAGAGACGGGAGATATTGGGGTGGAGGCCACTCTAGGCATCCGCCATGAGGCCAATCTCTAAACCTGGCCAGAAGGAAAAGATGTGCTACTGAGTGTGTGGGGGGAGTGGAGCACCTGAGTTTGCAAGCAGGTAAGAGCAGGTGAGCGAGTTCTCCGAGGTTTCAAGCAGGCTAGGCTTCGAACCCAGATGCAGACCCTACCTACTTCCATCGGCAGCTCCTGGGAGCCTGTCAAAAACGCAGATGAGAACCTGGGTGTGATGGCACACACTTGTGATGCCAGCACTCATAGGCCGAGGCAGGAGGACCCCCTACCCAGCCTGGGCTGCAGAGTAAGACCTCGCTTCCCCCAAACGCAGGTGATGTGTAGCCCAGCGGTAAAGCCTACATTCACTAGGCATACGGTGTTGGACTCGAAGCCTAGCAGCACCTGTGTGTTGGAGGGGTGTAGCTCACGGGCAGAGCATGACTTAGTATGTGCCAAGCTCTGGCTTCAACCTCCAGCACCCAAATCCAAACCCAAACCCTGGCATTTAGCCCTGGAGTGGCTGAGGCGTGTGTGTGAAGCTGTAAGCCTTTAGATGCCCTGTGGGTTTGCGCCGCCAGCCTCCACGGAGCAGCAGGGCCACTTGTCTGCGGAGGGCCCAGCATCCCTCGTCCCTGCCTCACTCAACTCTTCCCCACACTCAATAAACCATGGTATTGCCAGGCTCCAGAGAGACTGCTCCACTCCTCACGCCAAAGCAGAAACCCCCAAGCCATGGTTTTTCTGGACGCAGGCAAGAAGCTCTGTGCCAGAAGGTGGTTGCTGTGTGTGGCATAGCATAAACCATAAACTATGGTCTCCAGGAGCTGGTTGGAGCAACCCTGCTTGAAACCAGTCAGGAAAATGCTGAGCTGATCCCATGACACCGAGTGGAGTCGACTTACCCTTTTTGCTTTACCCGCTAACCTCTCACCACCCCGAGAATAGCGAAAATGGAAAGCAGCCCCCAGCCACTCCTGAGAAAATACATTCCAAAAAACTGGATGCTGCAAAGACACTGCTTGAAATCACAGACCTGAGAAGGCCCGGTGGGGCAGTCTGCACCATGGGACAGCATCTAGCGCCTCTCAACAGGGAAAACTGAAATGACCAGACAAATGAAACTGAGGGAAAACCCAAGGCCACTTGCTGTCACTGTAACAGAACACTTGAGGCCAACATCATGGAAGCTAGATTTATTTTGGCTCAGTTTGAGGGTCCCAGGCTTCTGGTGTGTGGCAGAGTGGAACATCACAGGGGACCCATGGGAGGCAGCTGGGAGGAAGGAAGGGGCGAAGGTCCTAATGTCCCCTTCAAAGGCAAACTCCCAATGACCACATTTTCTTTCACTAGCCCTCACCTGAACGCCCTGCCAGCTCCATCTATGCACGGGCCAGGGACCAAGCCTCACAGGGTTGTGCTGAGTACCAGAAAACACGATTCCTGGCAGAGAAAATCCATTGCTAAGCTGATCCTGCCTTCAGCCCTGTGGATGCCTGGCCAATGTAGAATCGCTGAAGGGGGGACACTGTGAGGGAGAACACTGCCTTACAGAAGCTCAGAAAAACAGACTCGAAGAGTAAAGCCCACACGTCACGGGCTGTGTTCTCAGTCTCCCTCATCAACACTGTTTCAGCCACTGGGAGGAGCGGGAAAGCACAGGAGCCGTCAGCTCCTGCTGTGAGTTTCCAGTGGACACCGGCCCTTCCTTCCCAGGAGCCAGGCAAGTCTCCCCGAACACACACACACGGTCTTGTCATAATACTTTTTTTATTACAATATTCAAAAACCGGGTATGCAAGTGTAGGGGATCTCAAGACCCTTCTTCAACTGTAGGAATGTGCCATCTCAAGACTGTATAGTCAGACCATCAAGAAGTTCAAATGTAAAGAAAGAAAAATGCAATTTCTTCAACATTCTGTGTCTGTTCCTACCAATCATATCTTCTTTTGTAAACCCTGAAAAATTTCCCTGTAAAGCAAATAATATATACATATAATATGCACATATTATATATATATAGTGTGTATGTGTGTGTGTGTGTATAAAGTATTGGTAGCACCCTTCCCCAAGGATCAGCTGTTTTCCTTAATCACCTCTCATTAGTGTCAACAAATGGCTACAGATTCGTATTACTTTGAGAATTAAATACAGAATCGTGAAATTCAAACAGGCCAAAGGGCAAGAGGAAAAAGCACTGTGTGGACGGCACACTGGGGTAAATGACCGAAGCATCGCACGTCCTGCAGACGGACTCTTACAAAAACCCTCTTTTATTGCAAGCGCAGCCTCAAAGGCACTGGCAGTTCCCGCGCTGCCGCCTCCCCAAGGGTTCCGGTATTGCTATCTGTAGAGCCTGGAAGCCACATCAGGGGACAGGCCCTGCCCGAGACAGGCTGCCGGCTGGGCCCAAGGTCGCCCGACGGACGGCATCTCGGAGTGCCAGCCACCCGCCATGCACAGCCTGGCTGCCTTCGGATGAGCCCATCTCTCAACGTGTGTGTGTGAAAGAAAATGAAAAACAGCTTTTGACCCCCACTCTCCGAAGTGGCCTCGGACAGCCATGGCTACAAACAGAGCTGAACACAAAGACAGGCTCGGGCTGTGGAGTGATCATGGCCGGCAGCACTGGGCTTCGGGAGGCCACCGTGGGCAGGGCACAGGGAGGTCACCCGCCGCCCTCACTGCAGGGCTCGGACGAGGTACAGCTTCTCCCCATGCTCGCTGGTGAAGATGGGGGCCTTCTTGTAGTGTTCGACCAGCTCGTCCATGCTGTGGAACCGTCGCTGCCCGATGCAGTAGACATTGTCCACGAGCTGCACCTTGAAGTGCTTGTTCTTCCCTGACGCTTTGAGAGACACGGAGAAGTCACTGGGCTGGGGAGGAAACAGAAGGCAGTTACCACCAGGCACAGGCAGGTGACAGGCAGCTGGACTCAATGTGACCTGCTCAGGGTTTTTCTAGAAGAGCGCCACCTACAGGATGGCCAGTGCAGGACCGGATTCTCCAGTTCTCAAACACAAATGAAAATTTGCTTTGTATGGTTTCAGGGATAATTTCATTTTGGTTGTTTGACAAGCAGAAACTAATTATAGAAAGAACTGTGTTAACCGAAGCTGATGAAATTTGAAATTTCTGTATCTCAAGCTGTTTCTGAGAAGTGGCTTAACATTCACATAACAGCCAGTAACTTCACTTCTATTAGAAAATAAGCTATCAGAATTATAATTCTAAGCTCTGTAAATAAAAGCTAAGCTCTACACAATAAATGCTTTAAAGATATCAGAAAATTCTAAAACATCTTAGCAGGTCATAAATGTCCCAAGATTTCACGAAGAAAAGTCTAATTTTGATAATACCAGTTCCTTACTTATGTCCAAGTATATTTTAGAAAGATGTCAGTAATTTTTAGTAAAATGGCCTTCCAGTACAAACACGCAGAAAGGATACCGAATAGAAATTTATTTTTGCAAAAACTCAAGAATTAATGTAATAAGTAACTTTTACTTAATGCTAAGTACACTCCCGGTGGGCCATGTCCAGAACACGTGTGCACGACTGACACCCAGTGATGAGAAGGCTCTCCGCACTGCGGTGGCCGTACTGCTCTGGAATCCTCTCTATGTTCACAGGATGAGTAAGATGGACACAAGTTTTCCTGTGTTATCATCCACGTGTCCACATGCCGCTTCGAAAGCAGAAACATTGAAACAGCACTGCCCAGCAGGCACCGCAGCTGGAAAGGCCGGGGCATCAGTCAAGCCCCTCGGTGGGCTTCAGTCCTGGAGCCGTCATCATGGCCAACCAGATATGCTGTGTATCACGTACGAAACCATGTACACTCAGAGCTCTTGATGGCTCCAGGTTTGATTCAAAGAGATTTCATGTTGCTCATTCTATACGAACGCATGTCCTGTGTTATGAGGATAGGGAGGTGCTCTCACGTTGACCAAGCTCTGCACTAGCCACACATTCTTTAATTAACCCAGACAAAGCCACTTTGTGTTCCGTGGCGGGGACGAGACTAGCTGTATGTCTCTCTGGGTAAGGAAACTGACTTCTAATTTGAGCGTTTTAATTCAACCCCACGGCATGTTTGGGCTTGTGAACATTACATCAGTAAAATGACACTGCAGAAAAGGTAACTTCTAACTTCATGAGTTCTTTGAGTAGAAATCTTAAAAGTTAAGGACGCAGAAGCCAAGTGAGTGTGGAAAGTCTGACAATGAACCATCTACACTGTCTTACAAGGTGCAGGTTGCACATTTCATAACCAAGAATCAAAAGTGTTTTGGAGTTTGGACTTTTCAATTTTGTAATATTTGTATATACACTGAAATGATTTTGGGGTGTGACCTAAGTCTGAAACATAAATTTATGATTCATGTACAGCTTACACACAGTTTGATAGCGCAGTTTTATAGAAGATTTAAAAATAATTCTATACTCAGGAAGCGTCAGATTATGGGTAAGGGGTACTACACTTGACGCTGTGAGCCCGCCTACATGAAGTAAGACCAAGTTCTCTCCAAGCATGCTCTCAGGGACGCAGCACTCCACGGGTCCTGTGAGCCCCTCTACATGAAGTAGAAAGGTTCCAGACCAGTGTTCTTAGCACGTGTGCGCTCAAGGACACAGCACCAGTATCACTCAGGAACTTTACCTGGTCAGATTCCCGGACCTGACCCCAGGCCTGCTGAGCAGGAGCTCCTCTCGGGGGAGCCTGGCCACCTGACTCTCAAAAAGCCTTCAGGTAATCCTAACGCCAATTTAAGAACTGATATAAAATTTGGCCAACCACCAACAGTGTAGGGCCGATGATAAATGTACCCCACTGCTAAGGAAGGCAGGAAAAGATGGGACATAATTTAAGAGGAGCAGTCCCCAGCCGACTTGACGGGTCGTCTGCCATGCCCTTCTGACTGGGTCTAGACATTCCTTGTGAAGGACTTCCCCTGGTGGGACAGTTGGGATTTGCTGGCCTTCATGTGAGCCAAGCCTCGGGTTGAGGGAGATGAACTACTCCAGATCCCAAACAGGTCTACCTTAAAGGATTCCAGGCAAAGAACGAATCCCACAGAGCCCTCCTGTCTGTCACTGCTGCTTTGCAGCCATAGGGAAGTCAGACGTTAGCCACTCTTACCCTGCTACATTAGAACACAGCGCCACATGAGAACAGGTACCCGAAAACAAAGGCTAACAAGGGTGGTAAAGAGCTCACCTGTGGTAGCTCAGGATCAGGGGACAGCTGGGGAACTGACTTTCTACGCACTCGTGCTACTGCAGGCTGGCTCGTGAGTGAGCTTCTCCCTCTACAAGCCATACCTCTGTCCACCTTTCAAGAACCCCAGGACACTGGCTCTGGCTGGTAGAGCCTCTGTGCCTCTTTGGAGCAGCTGACAATATAAGATCCCCAGAAATTATCCTTGGGAGGAAAAGTACCTTCCTAACACATCTCAAGGCCGAACAAACACTTCTTGTTGAATTTCTCTCAGAAACGGCAAAGGAAACGTCTCAAAGGATTTCTGAGTCGGTTCAGCTGTGTGGCAGAGACCCTGTGCTTAAGGAGAAGTCACAGCCACCTGCCTTGGGGAACAGTCCTAACAGCCCGCTTGAAGGCAGCATGGTGGCCCTTGGGGACCTGTCCCGCACTCCAGCCTCTCCACAGTAGAAAAGGCCAGTGGAAGGGCCTGGCCTGTTGGGATCTTCTGCTGGGATCTTCCCCTGCACTGCTCAGCATTTGTGTTTTGCTAGAAAAACATGGTTGAACTCCTCTCACTGCTTTTCTGATTTCATCTCTCTGCACATGACTACCAGCGGGCGAAGCCTAACCTTACAATCCTTCTGCAAACCAAAAGGAGATCTCGGCCTATAAGACACACCTAAGAACCCGAAACAGACAAAAACAAAGAAAACAGAAGCCAAAAAGCAAACCCCAGAAGGCGCACACTGGTATAGGCCTTCCTGATCCTT
Organism: Zapus hudsonius; assembly: GCA_004024765.1. Classification (NCBI taxonomy): domain Eukaryota; kingdom Metazoa; phylum Chordata; class Mammalia; order Rodentia; family Dipodidae; genus Zapus; species Zapus hudsonius. The sequence continues at coordinate 10,268 of PVHP010043734.1, forward strand.
AAGGGGTTGAAGTGCCTTTGAACCAGGTTTTCTTTTGATATTTTTGTCTCTCACACCTTCAAATATTTCTGGGAAAAAATATCGCATTGTGTACTAGCAATTTTACACGAGACCCACAAAGCTACTTCTATAAAGGGCAGCCAGCTACCGTTATGGCTAAATCACTGATGCTGACATCTTTTCTCTGTTTAAAAAGCCATTCTTTGGCTGCTGGTGAGGGTAAATGACTGACTGACTGCTTCTTTCCCTTCATGCTTGCAGGCCTGAAGACCCAGTGTGTGGACCCCACAGTAGCAGCAGAAGCGGTATTCCTGAGGTCACAGGTTTGAGCCAAGTCAACCAGCACATCAGCCCACCCCCAGAGGACTATGGGCCACAGGGTGAACCGGGCATCGATCTTGAAGACAGGCTTCCCACAACTGATGTGGCTATTCAGAAGCCAGACTTCCCGTGAGAATCTCCATCAGGTAGGTCCCAACCTCAAAGACTGCACGAGATAAAAACAAAACAAAAGGAGGAAATCTGCCTCAAAGTCCTGCAGGAAGGTGGAGCCCCCAGAACCTTCTCCAGCCTCTCATACCATGATGTGCAATTATTTTAAATTCGGAACCACAGGGCTGTCTGGTCTGGGCTGTGAAAACCTAGCTCTGACCTAAGAAATGCTGCAAAGAACAGGACATGAGAGACGAGGGGAAGAGAGGCAGCGGAAGGTGGAAAAGTAACGAGGAAGGACTCCATCCACCTGTTCCTCAGAGAAGGTCCTCCAGTCAGAGTGGAGCTGAGAACCGACCAAAAAGTCCACACTATTCTCCACCAACAGAGAAGACTCGCACAGCTCCAAGCAACCTGTCCATAAGACAGCTCACAGCTCCCGCCTGCCCATGGATGGCAGGACCCCCAGGACAAGCGGCTGGGCACAGCTGCAGGCCAGAGCCACAAACCAGACAGTGCCAATGGGTGAGCAGAGATGATGCCGATTCCAACAAAGCTGCTTCCACTCCCTCACACTTGGAACCGAAGGCCGGCCAACGCATCCTACCTCAGCTCTCTCATTAAAGTGGAAAAGATAGTGTGGATGTCAAATGTCCCCCATAATCTCAAGTGTGAATGCTTCATCCCCACTTGGTGGCACTGTTGGAAGGCTGTGGAACCACTGTAGACCTGATGGAGGAAGTGTGTCTGTCACTGGGGTAGCTTAGGGTATTACAGCCCAGCCCACCTGCCTCACTCTGCTGGCTCTTGCTGCTTCTTCCCACGCTGATGGTTAGAGGTGACGCCCTGCTGTCTGCTCCTGCCAAGCTTTCCCAGTCATGATGAGCTTTCTCTTGGAACCGTAAGCAGGAAATAACCTTTTCCTTCCATACGCTGCTTCTGATGGGGTGTTTTGTGCTAGCAATGAGAAGGTAGTTGCCACATGTACCCATAAAAGGGTTAAAACAAAATGTAAACAATCACTGCTGCCATTATGTAAGAACAGTGTGCTTGTTCTTTATTAATGTGGGGGATGTGCCATTCTGAGATGGAATCTGAACAGCACGTGCATCCATCCCCATTCTCCAAGGTAGAGAATGACAGCCAACTACCTGTGTCCCACAGAAAAGCCTCGGGTCTTTTTTCTTGGGCTAGAAACCCTGGGGACTTTCTCATGTGCCCTCTGAGGACTTTCCTCTCTTCCCCAAGTTGTAGACAGAACAGTGGATGGGCTGATGCCTCCCCACTCTGTGTTTGTGGTGCCTCTGCACCCCAAGAGCCTCTTCAGATGTCTTTCCTGGGAATTACACAGACATTTTGGCTCTGGTAAGCACTGTAGGCCTAACACTTTGCACTCAAATTGGTTTTCCAATGCTTTCTCTAAGTTTCTGCTTCACGGAAGTGCTGCTGTCCTTAATTCCCCAGAGGTCTAGAATATGATCTAAGAGAAGCCATTCACAGAGCCTCTGTGGAGGGAGAACAACCCATGTGATGTCCTGCCAGCAGTGGCAAGCCCTGGAGGCTTGATCAGCACATCTCTGAGATCAGATTTCAGATGCAGTCAGCATTCAGAATCCTTAGAGGACATCTAAGGCTGCAGCTGACCCTGCAAAGAGCTGACACTATTAGGGGTCCAGTTTCTACTAGCGCACTACCCCTTCTGCTTTAAAGAACAGACCTCAGTTGTCCCTCTCCATAAGGGGCTGTGAAGTCCTGTCAGATCAGTACCAGGAGTCGGGAGTGAGTATCACTCACCGTGCTGTCTGTCGCATACGCTAGTCTGAACAGCTTGCAGTTAAAACACGAAACCAAAGCCTAGGAGAACCAGTAACGTTTGAACACACTCGACTGTTTCAAACTCTTGCTTGGGGGTGTGGAGGAACACTTGTCAAGATATCTACAAAACTGGTTATTCCCATCCATCACATCCGGAAGGCTGTGACTGGTGAAACTGCCTGGCCCTTCCAGAAAGTCCCAAGGGAATTACAGTCCCTCAACTGACCACCTGCTGGAAAGGAATGGCTGTGCCTGACAAGTGGCCTCAGCCCTGATTGGATTTCCTTCCCACCCTCAGAACTCACCTCCCCGAGCACCTCAGCTTTCCTTTAAGCGCTTGGCCGAGATGAGCTGGTGCTGCTTGCGGGAGGAACGACCTTGAATTATGTGGTTTACAAAGAATAAACAACAAACCACCACCAAGAGGCTGCGTCAGAAGGTGGGCACGCCTTGGCTGAACACCGTACAGACAGCAGCAAGCGTAGGAAATCACTGGGGCCTTTAGACCCGCAGGTGCCAGGAGGAGAAAGGAAACAGGGTCACGACCACCTTCAGGCTGTCGTTTGGCCCTCCTGCAATGAATGGCAGGCAGGAGGGAACACACACTCCATACAGCCTAGAGTAAGGTAGTGAGTAGCAAACCTTACGCCAGATAGTACTTGTCTAGCTTATATCCAAGACCCAGTAGCCTAGATCTAGATTGTATTCTAAACCTCTGGAAATTAAAGAGAGCAGCACTTCCGTGAAGCAGAAACTTAGAGAAAGCATTGGAAAACCAATTTGAGTGCAAAGTGTTAGGCCTACAGTGCTTACCAGAGCCAAAATGTCTGTGTAATTCCCAGGAAAGACATCTGAAGAGGCTCTTGGGGTGCAGAGTGGGGAGGCATCAGCCCATCCACTGTTCTGTCTACAACTTGGGGACAAGAGGAAAGTCCTCAGAGGACACATGAGGAGTTCCCCCAGGTTTCTAACCCAAACATCCTTGGGCTATTTCAAGTGTGTTCCCCCAATGTGAAGAAGGAATGCCCCTCCCTAACCAATACTCCTTTAATGGGGTGTGGGTATCTTAGGGCCTCCCATGGATTCCCGAAACTAACAGTGTGGTCCTGAGTTCTGGATATTCTGATGATGATAATCTTTAGCTCACAAATAAGGCGTGGCTAAAGAAGACAGCACAGATTGCCATCACACGACACCAAGAGACCCTGCTTAATCCAGAATGGTATCCAGCCCCCAGATGGTAGCATGTGTGGTGCTGGAAAGTGTTATAAGATCTGCCAGGGGAAATTGACCAAAGATATTCCGAGAAAGCAGAGGTCATCGATGTATAACACTGAATGATGCTAAGAGAATGATGAAGACTAGTAGAGACTAGAAAGCCAAGAAGTACTCAACCATGCAATAGTGGCACTAAACCTGGGTGGGTAATCATTGGTTTGTTAATTGACTAAGAGATCCGCTCAGAGGCAGGTAACCCTTAACTGGAACTGGATTCCGTGGCAATCCCATATGAGAACCAAGAACCTGGGCTCCAAGGGGAAACTCCCACTAACCAGAGATAACCCATTAGAATCTTGACAAATTCATGAACTTTGTCTCATTTAACCTTGTGGCGAGCTCCTCGAGCAGTGAGGAAGAACAACCACAACTCGAGGATTCTTCTCAACACACTTTAATGGAGAGCCTTTGCTTGAAGGGGGGGGGGGAAAGGAAGCGAGGGCCCCGAACACTAAGAATCAGCCGCTTTTATAGGAAAAGAGACACGGATCGTCCCATGATTGGCTGGCTCCTGCTTGCCACCTCCAGGCGCCACGGGATTGGCTAGGGACAGTTTCTCAAAGCATTGCCTAAGGTGGAGTTGTTTCCCACTTAGCTGCAAGAGAGGGGGCGCCATCC
>PVHP010043735.1:0-14424 GCA_004024765.1 Zapus hudsonius
GAGGGAGAGGGAGAGAGAGAGAGAGAGAGAGAGAGAGAGAGAGAGAGAGCGCATGGACACTCCAGGGCTTCTTGTCACCACTGTAAATAAACTCGAGAAGCACGTGCCACTTTGTGCATCTGGCTTTACTTGGGCACTAGGGAATTAAGCCGGGGAAGGCAGGCTTTGGTAGCAAGCACCTTTAACTGCTGAGCCGTCTTCCCCAGTCCTCTTTTTTGAAAAAAAAAAATATTAATTTATTTTGCTTTGTTTTTCAAGGTAGGGTCTCACTCTAACTCAGGCTGATCTGGAATTCACTATATAGTCCCAGGAATTCACTATATAGTCCCAGGCTGGCCTTAAATTCATGGCTAGCTCCTGAGTGCTGGGATTAAAGTTGTGTACCACCATGCCCAGCATGAACCAACCTTCCTTCCTTCCTTCCTTCCTTCCTTCCTTCCTTCCTTCCTTCCTTCCTTTTTCTTTCTTTCTTTCTTTCTTTTTTTTTTTGTTATTGTTGAGGTAGGGTCTGGTTCTAGCTCAGGCTGACCTAAAATTCACTCTGTAGTCTCAGGCTGGCCTTGAACTCACAGAGATCCTCCTACTTCTGCCTCCCCAGTCCTGGGATTAAAGACGTGCGCCACCACGCCTGACAAGATTGATTCTTGATCACATATCGTGTCCAGTCAGGTCAGGGTGGAAAGTGTCTGCTGTACCATGCACAGTGACTCCGGGAGGTGAGCCAGCAGGGACCACGCCATCTTGTAGCACACCATGTAGAGTACATCCCTGTAGGTTACCATGGCAGGGCAGAGAATTCACACCCACTCTTCCATACTTATGCCCAGAAATATTAGTCATTTTACTCATTGCCCATCAGTCAGACCAGGTCACATGACCCTGCCTAACTGCAAGGAGCATCATAGCTGCCTCCATTAGTCTAGAGGGGTCGGGAAAGCCGCTGCCCATCAGAACGTCCATGAACAGAGCAGCAGATAAACGGTAGAGAAATGGCAGGGCCAGCTGTGACTTCATTTGCTGATGCCCCTCTCCAGGCATATTTAAGTTCCTTTCACTGTATCTTGGTGACTTTGTGAGGAAGGCTGGAAATACTGCCCCTCACCCTCCAAAAATATCCAGGTTCTTATCCTCAGAGTCATCAGATTTCTTTCCTTTTTTTTTTTTTTTTTTTTGAGGTAGGGTCTCGCTCTAGTCCAGGAATTCACTATGTAGTCTCAGGGTGGCCTTGAACTCATGGTGATCCTCCTACCTCTGCCTCCTGAGTGCTGGGATTAAAGGCGTGTGCCACCATGCCCGGCTCCCCATCCACCTTTTTTTTTTTTTAAGTCATCAAATTTCTGTGATGGTCACTCAGCCTTGCTTTGTAGCATGAAAATAGCCACAAACATGAGTGAGTATGGCTGTGTTCCAATAAAACTTTATTTATGGCCACTGAAATTCAAATTCCATATAGCTAACACATGTTATGAAATATAGTCCTTTGTTTTTCTTTTTTTTTCTCTAACATTAAAAAATGTAAAAACTGTCATAAAAGAGAGGCTGCAGGCAGGATTGAGACTACAGGCTAGTTTGTTGGATCCACTACAAACAAATTTATAGCCAGAGCCTCTGGACAGCCTCCCCAAAGTGATCTTTCAAGGGACAGAAATCCCGAGAAGAAATAGATTCGATCTGACAGTGCGCACCCTGGAGGATATTCATAGTGTAGTGTTTGAGTTAAGGCCTGCGAGCACAGGACATAGGTCATGGAACAGGCCTTTAACAGATAGAAAATATTCTCCACATGCTTCAAAGGATGTCAGCAGTTTTCATCCATCAGAGTGGCAGAAATCTCCAAGTTCAGAACCCTTTTTGTTGGAGATGCTGTGGGCTGCCATGTGTTGCTGGTGGAAAGATAATTTAATAAAACCTCTATGCAATCATGTGGTCAAGATGATCAGAATTCTTCCCAACTCTGGGATTTGTACTACAGATATATATATATATACACAAGTGTGAAATGATGTAGAAACAAGAATGTACATCTAGCAGAGTGGCTTACACTTGGAAACCCAACAGTTGGGAAGCTGAGGCAGGATTGCCATGCGTTTGAGCTACATAGTGATTTCTAGGCCAGCCTGGGCTACAGTATGAGACCTTCTCTAAAAAGAAAACACACACATGTATATTCATTGCACCATTGTTTACAGTAGCCAGTGATTAGAAGCTACCTACAAGTCCAAGTGACCTGATCCACATTCACAGACATTCAGAATAAAGCACTTTGTTGTTGTCGTTGTTGTTACAGGGTCTCACTCTGTAGCACAGGCTGGCTTCAAAGTCACACTTCAGTTCTTCTACCTCTGGCTCGAACACCTGGCTCCCCTCCCACCCCCCAATGCTTCTCATGAAGTCCAGGTGGGCTCTCAACTCCTTAATTCTTCTGCCTCTGTCTCTCAAACGCTGGGATTTCAGGTGTGTGCCACCACACCCACCCATCTTTTTCTTTTTTTCTCTGAGACAGGGTCTTGCATGATGCCAGGCTGTGAACTCAATGAATCAAGCAGCCTCCTCAGCCCCCAGGGAGTGGGAGCTGTGGGCACGCACTGCAATGCCTATCTGAGAGTTTCTTGCTATACTCTTACGGTTTTCTTCTGCTTTCATGTCTGTTCTTTGAGATGCAGCCCAGGAAGGCTTCCAGCTTGCTAGGTAGCCTTGAACTCCTAATGCGCCTGCTTCTACCTGCCCCCACCCAGGCCAAATGCTGGGATTATAGTCATGCACCACCACATCGGTTTATATGTTATTTTTAATCTTTATAGACTTTTAAGGAAATCTTTGTAGCTTTTTGTTTGTTTGCTTGTTTGATTTTTTTTTGTTTGATTTTTTTTGAGGCAGGGTCTTGTGAAGCCTAGACTAATGTCCCAACTTGCTATGAAGCAGAGGTTGACCTTGACCTCATTATATAGCGGAGGAATTCAAGCTGAGACTTGAATTCCTAATCCTCCTATCTCCACCTCTCCAGGCTGGGATTATAGGTATGTGCCACCATACCCAGCTACCTTCAGTTTTGAACCATGGGAATGTGGTATTCAAAAAACAATACAAGTCGTCCGGGTGTGGTAGTGCACGCCTTTAATCCCAGCACTCAGGAGGCAGAGGTAGGAGGATCGCTGTGAGTTCAAGGCCACCCTGAGACTACATAGTGAATTCCAGGTCAGCCTGGACTAGAGCGAGACCCTACTTTGAAAAACCAAAAAAATAAAAATAATAATACAAGTAAATAAAGTTAATCTTTATACTTTTGTTTGTTTGTTTTTGTTTTTATTTTTCAAGGTAGGGTCTCCCTCTAGCCCAGGCTGACCTGGAATTCTCTATGTAGTCCCAGGCTGGCCTTGAACTCACGGCGATCCTCCTACCTCTGTCTCCCGAGTGCTGGGTTTAAAGGCGTGTGCCACCAAGCCCAGCCAATAAAGTTAATCTTTATGGACCTGTAATAAGGAAACTTGGTTGATTGTATTTATTCATTTCCAAGTGACTTCCAGTGCAAACTGGGCTCTGTGGAACAAACACTGAGTAATTCTTTACACAGTGTTTCTGTCTACTATTATGTACAGACTCTGATTTGCTTTCTTACTCATTTGGACCTTTGGTATTTATTTATTTATTTTGGTTTTTCAAAGTAGGATCTTGCTCTTCTTGCCTAGGCTGACCTAGAATTCACTAGGTAGTCTCAGGCTGGCCTTGAACACACAGCGATCCTCCTACCTTGGCCTGCCAAGTGCTGGGATTAAAGGCATGTGCCATTACGCCTGGCCAAATTCACATATTTAAATTAATTCATAATTACCTCTGAAATACTTGTCACTCCAGGTCAGGCCTTCCTAACTGGAAAAGTTGATTTCCTCGACCTTAGAGAGTACAGGTCAAGGGGAAGCTGGGCAGAGCCCTCGGGATAATGGCTTCTGCTATAAGAATTGTATCCCTTTGCTTTCATTGTGCTCTGAAAATATTACTTTTTTCAATGTGAGAAGTGATGTGAGAAGATTAGTGAATACAGCTCTAGGCAAAATGTGGCCATGCGTTTTAAATTATTTTCTACATAAAAATAATTATGGAAGTAACAAACCAAGTATCTGTGGTGGTTGGGGACATCCTAAGGGTGGTTTGGTCCAGCCAGGAAGTCCTCAGCCTGTCAGAGAGTGGCAGGACCTGGTACTGTCATGCTGAGGGCATTCGTGTTGTCCCTAAGTGTGCCCTCAGTTTCAGTGTCTCCCCCACAAGCCTGCTGGGAGGTAAAGGAGGACATGATCTTTCACTTGCTGATTTATCCAAGAATAAGTTGCAAACAAACCTGGGGATGAGTCAGGCGTGGTGGTGGCTCATGTCTTTACTCCCAGAGCAAGCCTGAGCTACAAAAGTTTCTGGTCAGCCTAGGCTACTGATAAGTAAAAATATTCAGTATCATGGCAATGCTTGTAGGATAATAGAAGTAAGAACTCCACGTATAATACTTTTGGTCCGTTGTGTCCTGGTGGGTCTGATGATGTTGGTAACACTGTTCTTTATGTTTTCTGGAAAAGTAACTGAATTAGTATGTCAGTGTAATACTATCTGAAGAGCTATTAAAATACTTAAAATGAAATGATCAATTCTTCCTTTGTTCTCCTGACAGGATAATTGAAGCTATCTGCATAGGCTGGTTCACGGCAGAGTGCATCGTGAGGTTCATCGTCTCCAGAAACAAGTGTGAGTTTGTCAAGAGACCCCTGAACATCATTGACTTACTGGCAATCACGCCCTATTACATCTCCGTGCTGATGACGGTGTTTACGGGCGAGAACTCCCAACTGCAGAGGGCTGGAGTCACCCTGAGGGTGCTCCGGATGATGAGGATCTTTTGGGTGATTAAGCTTGCCCGGCACTTTATCGGTCTTCAGACCCTGGGTTTGACTCTCAAGCGATGTTACCGGGAGATGGTTATGTTGCTTGTCTTCATCTGCGTTGCCATGGCAATCTTTAGTGCACTTTCTCAGCTTCTTGAACATGGGTTGGACCTGGAAACATCCAACAAGGACTTCGCCAGCATCCCCGCCGCCTGCTGGTGGGTGATTATCTCTATGACTACAGTTGGCTATGGAGATATGTATCCTATCACAGTGCCGGGAAGAATCCTTGGAGGAGTGTGTGTTGTCAGTGGGATTGTTCTGTTGGCATTACCTATCACTTTCATCTACCATAGTTTTGTGCAGTGTTACCACGAGCTCAAGTTTAGATCAGCTAGATATAGTAGGAGCCTCTCGGCTGAGTTCCTGAATTAATGCGTTACAAGTCAATTCCTGCACACGCGTCTTCGGATAGAAAGAATTGATGCTACTTCATATTCATGTGTTTCTCGCTGGTGAGCACCACGGTGCATTGTCACCGCGTTGGTAGGGTAAAAATCCTCCTTCCCAACTGAAGGGACGGAGCAGCTGGCTTATTATGGAATCCATAGGATTGGGCCTGCCAGGATAATGACACCTAGCGTGAACTTCAAGTCTTGATTGGATTTGAACTCGTCTCTCCCTTGCCTTGCACAATGACACAGTTTTGTTGTTTTTCAAAAGTACATTGTTTGGACACTTTAATATAGAAAGGTACTATTTTCCAAATGTTTTTTTTTTCCATCTTAACGAATTCAGAAGAAGCTTGGAACTTACAGTGTTATTTTTTGAGACTAACATTTTCATTTCTAAATGTTTTCTAATTTCTCATATCAATGTCAGATGTATCCTGGAAACATATGTCACATGCGGGAACTGTTTAACAAATACTTTAAAAATTTGGCCCAAATTGAAGCTGTAGAATGGATCTAGATACAAGAGAGAATATTATTTGAAAAACTTCTACATACTTATCTAACCCTCTCTGCTTAATTTTTTTATGCCCATTACTTACCTTATCGAATGGCCTCATGAAATCTTGAATATGTTTTCCCTTCTGGATTTTTTTTCTCTCTCTTAAATGACTTAAAAGAGAATTTAGGAATAAGGAGAGCTTGTATTGTTTAGCATTTGTTGGACAATTTCAGAATTCATTGCTGGTACTAGATGATGGTAGTCTTCACATTCAGACGTCCAAGAATATTCCCAACATAAAAATAATAGCAATAGTTTGATATTATCAATATTACCACTCACATTGTCTTCTGATGCACCATGAGTTTAATAAGACATAAAAGATGAAAGGCTGTTGATTTAGCCTTTTGATACAAAAGTCATACCTATGTGTTGTCACAGGATTATCATAAAAAAAGAAATGTTATTGCGCTTATAGTTCTGTGTAGCTAAGTCAGTTTCAAGCTAGCTAAAAGCAATGAATATGTAATTATTTGCCCTGATCGTCACCATTGTGATCACAGCCACACTTACTCTTCTTGTAAGAATATCGAGTAATAGGCCATATTAATCTGTCTAGATTGTTACTTACTAAACAGTGCACAAGGAATGGTTTAGTGCTCAATTTTAGCAGTATGAATTAGAACTTTGCTTTTTCAACCAGTTGCAATAAAGAAGTTATGTATAAACACAAAAAATCAAAGTCACAGATTCATGAATAATTCAGTGTGCCACTACAGTTATCAAGGGTGGGAGACAGTGGGTAGGATGAGGACCTGAATGTAGTTTTCAGAGAACACGGAAGTGTCCATTGACGTAATATTAGCCTCGGTTCAAGTTTGATTATTACAGGTAGAAAACCAAGACAAGAGAAGACATGATATTGAAGGAAGTGGGGCCCAAATCTCCAGAAATCTAGTCCCGCAGTTTATTCTTCACACGCCTGCTTTAAATTAAAATATATATATATATATACATATATATATATATTTATGAGATTGAGAGAGAGAGAGAGAGAGAGAGAGAGAGAGAGAGAGAGAGAGAGAGAGAGAGAGAGCATGCCAGGGCCTCCCGCCACTGCAAACACAAACCCCAGATGTATGTGCCACTTTATATATCTGGCTTTACGTGGGTACTAGGTAATTGAACCTCGGCTCTCAAACTTTGTAAGCAAGAGCCTTTAACCACTGGGCCATCTCTCCTCTTAAATTTTATTTATTATTTATTTGCAAGGAGAGAGAGAATGAGAATGGGAACACGAAGCCCTCTTGGCATTGCAAACTACCTTCAGATGCATAGGCTACTTTGTGCATCTGGCTTTATGTGGGTACTGGGAGTTGAACCCAGGCCATCAGGCTTTGTAAGCAAGCACTGCTAAGCCATCTCTCCAGCTCCAACCTCCGGGTTTTGACAGAAACCATCAGAAGTTATACTTCTTGGTCATTATTACGGTAAGATAATACTAACAAAATCAGCGTCCTTTCCTGGTTTTATGTGATATTTTGGCTGCTAAAAACTCTCATTCCTTCTTTCCCACTACTTCCTCAATGTACACACTGAGTTGTTAATGTATATTTATCGCATTCAGTTGGAATATATGGCAAAGATTTATTTTTACCTATTGGGATTAGGTTTTGTGATTTGTATAGATTGTAGACGGATGATAGCACTTCCTAACCCTTGATTTTCCTGGCACTGGGAATTCTTCACGTGAGTATGCACTAACTCCTAGTCTCCAAGTCTCTTGTAAGCTGGGATTCTCCCTGATGCACGCACCACATATGCCCAACTGTATATATTTACAGATGGGCTGATTGGGGGCAGAAACTTCTGAGTGCAGAAGCAAGGAGACACACATGTGGCTGAACAGACACCTTCATAACCAGTGTGTGAATAATCCACACATTGTAAGGTACAAGTTTGGCCCAGAGAAGAGAGAGAGACGGGAGAACGACTCAACCCAGCACAGGGTTTATTCAGGGTAAACACTATGCAGGAGGTGTCTGGTGGATAGAACACAAGTTCAGCTCAAACCAGGACAGTTACAGGGCCCTTGGAGGAAGGAAGTGGGGGTGGAAAGTTAGCTAGCCCATCCTATTCGAGGGGGAGTTGGTGATGGCTGTTGTGGACCCCATGAGAAGGAAGGAAGTGGGGGTGGATGCTACTGATCCCACTAGAAGGAGGAAATGGAGGAGGAAACTTTCAATTTAGAGGGAAAATAGCTCTTTTAGTTTGGGGAAATTTCTAGTGCAAGGTGGAAGCTCCTGGGTCACCATCCATAAGCTTTGAGTCACCCTTGGGTAATAAGAGAGGACATTTTCCTTGAGGCCAGACTTGACAGGGCTAACCATGGTGGTAGATGCGAGTGGCAGTTAAGCTATCCCTTTAGAGAGAAGTAGTTCATTCATAAATGGAAAAATATATTAGAATTCAGTTTTCACTGATACTATGGCTTTTGGAAACAGATTTTCTTGGAACTTTCTCTGAATGTTACTGTTTTTTATTGATCTTTTGTGTGTGTGTGTGAGGGGGGAGTCTCAGCTATGTGCTTGTATTATAGGAATGTGTCACCATGCCCAGGGGAACTCGGATTTTTTATTTTATTTTATTTTTGTTTTGCTTTTCGAGGTAGGGGTCTCGCTCTAGCCCCAGCAGACCTGGAATTCACCATGTAGTCTCAGACTGGCTTCAAACTCACAGGGATCCAATTACCTCTGCCACCCTAGTGTTGGGATTAAAGGTGTGTGCCACCACACCCAGCTTTTGATTTTTCTTTATGTTAAACATTTTGTTGACTACTTCCATATGTATAGACAATAAACCATGATAATTCCCTCATTATCTCTCTCCCAAATCCACCCTCCATTGAACTCAGATTTTTAATAGAATTTTGTCTTTTTCTTTTAATTCTATTTTAGCATTAAAAGAATTAGGCTTCAATATGGTATTTTTTTCAAACAATTTTTGCCCCTCCCCTTCTTCTTCCTCAACTCTTCCCCTCCGAGTGCTGGAGATTGACCCCGAGCCTTGTGCAGTAGGCAAGAACTTTAACACGGAGCTGCAGTTCTTCATTAGAAAGTTTAAATTGTAAAACTTTGTCAATCATCAGTCTATCGGAGTACAGTTCTGCATCATTGAGGAGGGCCATAGCTAAGTGGGAAGTAACACGGGTTGAAGCTTTAATGGAATATTGTAGGAAAAGCTCATTTGGTCAGGGGAGGTCACACACACTTCTCTCTTCAGCTTGTACGTGCCTTTCCCAGAATCCCTCTGCCCATAGGAATGGGTTTGTCACTTCCACCTCTGAAAGTAAACTAATGTTTTACTAACTCGTTTGCACGGGAGCCTTCCATGGACTCATGGTGTGGCCCATTCTGTGATCATTTACACCTGTGTTCTGGGTTTTCCACTTTTCCCAGAGTCCTAGTAACACTGAAACTTTGACCAGTATAGGGAATTGAGTTTGATAATCTATGTTTATGCTACATTTTAAAAAACACTTTAATAAGAGCGAGAGAGAAAGAGTAAGTATGGGTATGCCAAGACCTCTTGCCACTGCAAACAGACTCCCAGACGCATGTGTCACTTCCTGTATGTGGCTTTGCTGGGTACCTGGAATTGAACCCAGGTAGCGCCTTGATCCACTGAGCCATCTCCCCAGCCCATTTATTTTTTTGTTTGTTTTGTTTTATTTTTCGAGGTAGGGTCTCCCTCTAGCCCAGGCTGATCTGGAATTCACTCTGTAATCTCAGGGTGGCCTTGAACTCATAGTGATCCTCCTGCCTCTGCCTCCCGAGGGCTGGGATTAAAGACGTGCACCACCATGCCTAGCGATCCTTTCATATTTTGCTACAGGCTCTTGCTGTGGAGCTTAAGTCGGCCTCAGACCTGCAGCCCTGCCTCAGCTCCGGGTGCTGGCTTGCAGCATCACACCTGCCTCTTAGGCTCTATTTTAAACAAATTTAATACCTTTGGTGGGAATCCTGTGAGATATATATTAAAATAATAACACTAATCCAGGTACAGTCAGAGCATAAATGACACAGTGGGTAAACCAGAGGGAACACACTTGACAGGCTCTGGGTCTTTATGTCTGAAGGGGTCCTCTGGCGTACTCACCTGCGGGCATTGCATAGAGCTAAATCTGAAATTTCCCATAATTTTGTCATCAATAGGTTCGGTTATTTATACTACTTTCAAATTCTATCCGTGATAGAGTGGAGATCATATTAGTGTATAATGTTAAAGTACTTATTTATTTTTCCTAAATATTTTTATTTATTTGGAAGCCGAGAAAGAGAGAACATGGGCACACCAGGGCCTTTCGCTGCTGCAAATGAACTCCAGGCATCTAAGCCATTCTGTCATCTGGCTTTACATGGGTAGCTGGGGAATCTAACCTCCCCAACCCACTCCCCCAACCCCACGCTGAGGCTTTGCAAACAAGGGCCTTTAACTGCTTGGCCATCTTCCACGCCCTATTTATTTGGGTTAAGAAAGGAAACACTATAGCCAGGCATAGTGGTGCATGCCTTTAGTCCCAGTCCTTGGGAGGCAGAGGTAGGAGTTCAAGGCCAGCTTGAGACTACATAGTGAATTCCAGGTCAACCTGGGCTAGAGCGAGACCCTACCTCGAAAAACAGCAACAACAACAACAATCACAAAAAGAAAGGAAGCATAATAATGGCAGATTTTTCTTGCTGGATTAACACACATTGATTTATTGAATGTACATATTGCTTTTGGTCTGTATCTTACAAGCTTGATATAGTAACACTGAGAAAAAAATTCCACTTCTCTACAGTACAGATGATGGAAGAATTTCACTTCCTTAGTAGTAGAAATTCTACTACTGATAGTTACAAACCCTGATCTCTGGTGCAAATAAATGTTTGTTTTGTGGTATTACAACACACGTTTATTTTATTAAAACCACTCCATTTTTTCATATGACGTACTTAGAATCAAAATACAAACACCTAGCTTCCAGGCCTGTGTGAAAACTTTAATTTTGTTCCAGGACGTAATTTTTTTTTTTTTTTTGCTTTGAAAGAAATATCTTTTTTGGGGAGGTGTCATAGGGGACAGGGTCTCATTGTGTAGCACTATTTATATTTTTATTCAGTATTTTTATTACTCAGAATACTTTTTAAAAATGAATACTACAAATCACATAGATATTCTGATTTTAAAATCGGAATGATGGGTCACAGACCCTTTATAAATTTTAGCTTATAGTAAGTTAAGGACAGCTATTTTTATTAGCTAGCTAGAGATACACAGATTTATTTCTGGGCTCTCAATTTTCCCCAGTAATCACTATGTCAATTTTTATGATAGAATCACACAGCACAGAAGAGCTTTACAGTAAGTTCAGAACTCAGGAAGCTAGGGTCCCGCTTCCATATCTTGTGCCTATTTTAGGTCTTTGGAATTTCTATATGATCTTTAGACCTGGTGTAGGTTTTTTTTCTTTATGAAAGACAATTGAGAGTTTTATTTTATATTCTTGATCAATCAACCACTTGTTAGTGTTAAAAATAGTACTCATGAAATATAATTGTGTATAAATGTGAATTGGATTACACGTGTTTGTCAACATCATTATCCTTGAAGGCATATGCTAAGTGAAACAAGCCAGTCATAAAAGGTCAGATTGTATAATTGTGTTTCCATCAGGTACATAAAGTAATCCAATCCATAGAACGGTGGTGGGCAGGAGTTGAGGAGGAGGAATGGGGTGTTAATGTAGAGTGGGTGAAATGGTTAGAAAGATGCAAAGAATTATGGAAATGAATAGTGGTTGCTCTTTTTTTTTTTTGACATAGTGTTTCATTATGTAGCCTAGCCTGGTCTCAAACTTGCTATGTGTGACCTGCCAGCCTAAGTTCGAGTCCCCAGGACTCAGGTAAAGCCAGATGTACAATGTGGTGCACATCTCTGGAGTTAGTTCATTTGCATCTCCAAGAAGCCCTGGTGCACCCATACTTACTCATTCTCTCTAATAAATAAATTAAATATATTTTTTTAAATGTGCAGCCAGGCACAACTTTAATATCAGGAGGCAGAGGTAGGAGGATTTATGTGAATTTGAGGCCAGCCTGGGACTAGAGAGTGAGACCCAGGTCAACCTGAGCCTAGGGTAAGACCCTACCTTGAAAAAAAAAGAACTTACCATGTGTCCCAGGCTAGTTTTGAACTCAGAATTTCACCTCAGTCCTAGGAGTGTTGGGATCAGAGGCCTGTACCATCGTGAGCAGCTGATTGTTAGGATTGTGATATGGATTGATTGCATCAATCTGTACATCAATTAAAGTATTAGCAACTTAACAATACTAAATCTTCCAACCCATGAACATGCCAAGTCTTTTCATGTGCTTAGGGCTCTAATTTCTTTCAATAATGATTATATATATATATATTTACTTATTAAAAGTTATGTGCAGGGGCCACACATGTGAGCGGCGATCGGAGGCCAACTTTGAGGTGTCTATGCGCCCCTTCTTTGAGATTCGGGTCTCTTGCTGCTGCACGCACACTGCCAGACCTGACTAGCTGCTCCTGAGCTCCACCTCCCATTATTGTAGGATCGGCATCACAGTTGAAAGCACACTTTGCCTCTGGCTTTATGCGGGAGCTGGCGGATTGAACTTGGGTTGATAGGCTTTTCAAACACACACCTTTAACCACTGAGCAATCTCCCCAGCTCCCATGATTTATGATTTAAAAAAAATTTATTACCCATAATGAGATAAATTTAATGAACAAATAATGAGTTGTTAATTTTTTAATAAATATTTTCTTTATTTAAGAGAGTGAGAAAAGAGCGAGAGACGCAGAAAGAGAGAATGAGCACACCAGGGCTCTGGGCCAGTGCTAAGGAACTCCAGATGCATGCACCACCTTGTGCATCTGGCTTTACATGGGTACTGGGGAATTGAACTCAGGTCCTTCTGCTTTACAGGCAAGTGCCTTAACTGCTGAACCATCTCTCCAGACTGATTTATAATTTTTAAAAAATATTTTATTTATTCATTTTCAAGCAGAGAGAGAGAAAGAGAAAGAGAGAGAGAGAGAACACCAGGGCTACCACCTTGTGGGTCTGGCATATGTGGGTACTGGGGAATTGAACTCAGGGCCTTAGGCACTGGTGGCAAGGGCCTTAACCACTGAGCCATCTCTCCAGCCCTGATTTATAATTTTGCTTGCAAGTTTTTGCTTCATTTCATTCATTTATTCCCAAGTATTTTATTATTTTTTGGGGGGAGGGTTGGTTTTTGCAAAGTAGGGTCTCACTCTAGCCTAGGCTTACCTGGAATTCACTATGTGTCTCAGGCTGGCCTCGAACTCACAGTAATCCTACCTCTGCCTCCCAAGTGCTGGGATTAAAGATGTGCATCACCATGTCTGACTATTTTATTTTTGATGCTATTATAAATGGGATTATTTCATTTTGAGATTGCTCACTCCAAGGTGTAGAAATACAACTGATTTTTTATGTTTTTTAACCTTGCTGATGATGTCACTAATCCTAACGGTTTTGTGAGGGGGTTTTTAGGAACACACATGGTGTCATCTACAATGAGATAACTTTGTTTCTTTCATTCCTATCTGGATACTTTTAAAAAATATTTTTCATTTACTCATTTGCAGACAGAGAGAGAGAGAGAGAGAGAGAGAGAGAGAGAGAGAGAGAGGGAGGAAGGGAGGGAGGGAGGGAGGGAGGGAGGGAGGGAGATGGGTGTGCCAGGGTCTCCAGCCACTGCAAACGAACAAAGATGCATGCACTACTTTGTGCATCTGGCTTCCTTGCTTTCTCCTGCCTAATTGCCTCAGTTGGAACTTCCTGCTCAGTGTCAAATAGAGGTGCGAGTGGGCATCCTGGTCTTTTCCAGTCTCTTCTATTAGCTAGGATGCTGGCTGGGTAGCATGCTCATCGTGATGGCGCATTAGATCCTAACTGTTTCCATGAACAGATGGGAAGTTTTTGTTGTGGATTCAGTTGTACTGTCTGTGTCAGAAAACACATTTTTCCAAAGTGAATTTCTAAGTCTTTTACAAGATACTAATCAAGTTGAAACCATAGACATGCTGATGGTTTCAAACAGCCCTTCAATTGATAAACGTTTAATGGTTTCTAAGTCTATTAAGCTGACACTTTCCATTAACCCAAGTTAATTTGAGTTTGTGTTCACTTGCCTGAAGATACAGAGACGCCCAGACACAGGAGGTACAGGGGATTTGTTTCTGTTGGTTGGCTCATTTGACTGGCCCCTTTATTACCTGATCTTGGCTTCTCAGACTCCCATAAACCAGGAGTACTGGGAGAATGCCAGAGCTCGTGCAGCAAGGTGGGAGAGCCTCCAGTCTCTCCCTTGGCATGTTTGGGGGATGTATTAGTCAGGGTTCTCTAGAATCACTCCTGGTACCAACTTCTATTAATATTAGTCAGGGTTCTCTAGAGGAAACAGAGTTGACAGAATGGATTGTAGAGGGAATTTATTGGGGTAGCTTTTTTTTTTTTTTTTTTTTTAATATTTTTTTTTTATTTATTCATTTTTGAAGG
>PVHP010043736.1:0-10000 GCA_004024765.1 Zapus hudsonius
AGAGAGAGAGAGAGAGAGAGAGAGAGAGAGTAGTAAAAAGAAAATGGAATTTTTAAAAAACTGAAATTTTTAAAAGCAGAAAAATAGTCTATTGCTAGAAGGATCCTGTTCTGCTCCAGAGGAGAGTGTTTAGTTTCTTTAGTGTGTTACCTGTAGGTCTCTGCAAATGCCCCTTCTCAATGTGAACATGTTCTTCTGTATTTATATTTTCCTGAGACTTTTCAATTATTAATGAACTTTGGAGTTTGTCAAAAGATTTTGTTCCAATGACAGTCAAAAACTTTAAAAAACCTGGAAATGGAATGGAATTCTTTTTGAAGTGGGTTCTAATTATGTCGCCATTTTGGTTTCACAGTCTTGATTGGTCCTTCTGTCTCAGCTTCCCATCTGACTTGGAAATACAAGTTTTTCTCACAAAAGTAATTAGCATTACTTTTCGAAACAGTGGTCTCCCATGATTATTATGGAGTTAAACAATTCTTATCATGTTGTGATGTGACCATGTTAGTTCCATAGATAAATCACTCCGCAAATATTGGTGGTCAACAGAACTAATATATTTATATATAGTTCATATAAATTTGTAGATAGATAGATACATAGATAGATAGATAGATAGATGGATAGATAGATGGCTAGAAAGATATAGATAGATAGATAGATAGATAGATAGATAGATAGATAGACAGACAGATAGATAATGGATGGGTGGAAAGATAGATAGATAGATAGATAGATAGATAGATAGATAGATAGATAGATAGATAGATAGATGATAGATAGATGGATGGATAGATAGATTGATGAGATAGATAGATAGATAGATAGATAGATAGATAGATAGATAGATAGATAGATAGATAGATAGATAGATAGATAGACTTAGTTTTTAAACAGCAGGTTTAAAGGACCAGGGAAATGGCTCTTTCATTTCTATCTACTATCAAGATACATTTCCCCAAACAATGTGTAAACATTCCCATTTCCCATACTCTTTCTAACATTTTCTGTTCCTTGTCATTTTAGTGATGTATCTTAACTAGTGTAAGTGTAATCATTAAGGGTTTGATTTCTATTTTCCTGAGGAGGGTGATGCTGAACCCTTTTCATGTACCTTACAAAGTATTTTCTATCATTCCTGAAGAAATATCTGGGAATAAATCAGTATTATTTCAAATAAAATGCATAAAATAAATAGTTGCATTAGAATATATGTATCTTTATGTTCAGGACAATAAATGTACTAAAGGTCCTTGAAAATAGATAAAGAAATGAGATTCCTATTGAATTTTCCAAAAGGGTTCACACACTGCACCTGGTTCAGAATGAGAAACCAATGTGATTAAAATGTGACCTTTGGGTGAAATAGTGTAACTTATTGTATGAAGTATCTTAAGGTAACTTTTATTTAAGAGAATAAGGAAATAATTGTGATATCAGATAATCATTATGCTATGAAAAACTGTTTGAGTTGTTTTAGGACCTATAGCACTAAACTATGATCATTAATCAATGAGAAACACATTAAAATGCTAACATTTTAGATAAAGATGTACATTCACAGCAAATATATTCATTCATTTTAAATATACTAAATTAACTTGCTACATAGTAATCATTTCAATGTGACCTATGATCACTGCAAGATCATTATATAATGAGACTTTTTTTGCAAAAGGGCATTGAAGTTATAAAACTCAGTTTTTAAACACTATTCTAAAGAGCAAACTTTGTCACAAGGATAGATTGAAATTTTTTGACTAAATGAACTTTCTTGCCAAAAGGGCTTGCAGCACTTCATGGAATCTATTTTCCTGACAGTATAAATCATTGCATATGACAATACACAATTATTCAGAAAGGATTTAGCTCAACACCCAAATCCATTCATTTTGTACCAAAATATATATATATATACATTTGCAAGACAGCAATAGTTTCAAATATCAGACTTTTAAGAGAAAAATTATATTCTCTTAGTGTTTACAAGGGGAAAATTTTAACAATTCAATCAGAAAAAGAATGAGGAATAGATTGAGGTGTGTCCTAGATTTTATTTTAAACTATCATCTTACGATTTGAATGTCAAAATACTACCCTTTAACCTGCTCTCTCCCCCCTCTCTCAATAAATAAAGACTGTACTGAAGAAATTTATTAGTAATCTCCTGGGTTATTTTTTTTGCAGAATTAGACTGGACAAGATACATCACAGAGCTAAAGAGAAGCACAGACAGGATAATGGACATTTTCATTTGATACTTGTAAAAGTGAATTGTATTATGATCCAAAATTACTCTGTCTTTATCTATTAGTTACTCACATGTTCCTACAATTTTCGATGGTCTTTTAAGTTAAAATCCTCTTCTGCAAAGTGCTTAGGACCCAGAGAATTAAAAATTAAAGTACAAAAATGCATATTTGATTTGCAAACATGAGGGAAGGATGTGTGAGGTATATATCTTTTGGTTTATTGAATGTGCATCTCTATATAACATAACTATGACACAGAGGTATTTATGATAGCAGTCAAGATTTTAAAAAGACATGAAACAGGTTATGGTACACACATACATGGAATTCTCTGCTCAATATTTAAATCAAACATCATAAATTTGAAAACTGGATTTAACCAGGAATGGTGGTTCAAGTCATTAATCCCAGCATTTGCCAGGCTGAGAGGTAGGAGGATCCAAGGGAGTTTTAGGCCAGCCTGGGCTAGAGTGAGACAATCCCCCTAAAAAGTCTAGACTCCCTAAGAAAATCAACTTGAAATTGATAAGTAATTTCTTCTTGCAATGACTGACTATATAAATAGTATCCCAGTGCAAAAGGAAGATCAGAGATCCTTTGTTCAAAATTTCTCATAAATTTCAACATGGGAAAACCAGAGCATCAAACCAAATTATGGGCTGTGTCAACATGTGGGGTGTTGGGGGATGTTGATCAGTGTTGTATCAGTAAACTGTCCCTCTCTCACTCTGAAATTATGGGAGCACCTATGTCCCAGAGATAAACAGCACTACAAACATAAGCTATTTTTTAAATGGAGCTTTGTGCTCTAACCATATCTATTGATGTTTGTGTAATGTGAGTTAGGCTCTTTTTTTTCACCAGTAGGAATGTTTTGTCATTTTATATTTCCATCCAGCCAACATTTATTAAAACAAGGCATTGTGAAAAAATTCAAGAGATACAGTAGAAAATGGGATGGTAGCGTTTGTCTTCTGGGAGGCATCAGGTCCTCACAGAGCTTTCCAACAACACGTTCTTTCTACCCATCACCTCAGAAGACAGACCAAATTCATATATTATAGAAAAGTAGGGGCTGGAGAGATTGCTAAGCGGTTAAGGCATTTGCCCTCAGTGCCTAAGGCCCTGGGTTCAATTTCCCAGGTCCCATATAAGCCAGACCCACAGATGTGGTAGGTCTCTCTCTTTCTCTCTCTTTCTTCTCTCTCCCTTTCTCTCTCTTCTCTCTCTGTCTCTCCTCTCTCTGCTAGAAAATGAATAAATAAAAAAAGAAAAGTAGTTGAAGACTATTCCTTATGTGCATTACTCATCCTCACAAAGCTTCTACTCAGTCTACCTTGAAAAGAGCGCTCAGTGTTTGATCTAGACTGTCAGTGTCCATTGGTCACTTGGTCTGCAGCCTGTGGACTCATTTCTCCCAAATTATTCTTTATTTGTCACTGGTTATTTAAGCTGATTGGACAGCAACACCATCTCTTCAACAGTTTTGCTTAATTATGTTCTCCATGTTTTACGTGACCAGCTATTTTCCCCTATTTCATGCATAATCAGCTTATTTTTAAAATGAAATTTTAATATATCCCACTTTGACTATATAGGTTTTTTTTTATTCACTGTATTCTTTCTGTGTTTTTCTCTATGTACCATATCCAAGTAGTACTTTTTTTTAACTTCTTCACTTTCATTTTTAGTATTTAAATTATTTATAGAATGGTTAAACACTATCTCAAGATCAAAGGTAAATGTGCATAATAAAAGCAAAAATCCATTTTCCCTTCAGCATCTAATTTCAGGTGATAATTGGAATGCATTTATATAGATATATTGGAGTGAGAGACATAACTGGCTTTAACTCTTCATTCAAAATGTAATATTTCTGTTTATAATTGTTTTTTCATGACTTATCAACTCAAATTCTTATCTCTGGCAACTGATCCTCTTTTTTTCTGTGAAGATAAATGTGCCCTATTTTAAAATATCTTAAGGAAATAATCAATTTTAGTGATAAATTGGTATGGCCATTTCAAAGAATTGAGTCTATGACAGACCTATTTTTGTTATTCAACTTTTTAAAAAAAATTGTCATCCATGACTAATTTCATTTAACTTACTAAAATTCGATGCTTATACTTATTACAAGCATCAAAATAAAATATGTTAAAATAATTTAATTCTTACATCTTTCATAATCATGGCTATAATGTTAATATTTATTGTTAGAGGATATCATATTTGTGACTTACATTGTATTTTCCACTTGCTATTAACACATTCTTTCCATATTTTAGTGGGCCTTCTATACTATAAGCATATGAGCAATAATAGACCACTGAATTATTAAAATGGTAGCTGACCCATTACACAAACTATCACATGTTGTGATCTCGGTATTCACAAGTGTTTTCTTCTTTTTTTAAAAATTTATTTTGTGAATGAGAATAATATTGCATCTTTATCTTGTCATCCACATCAATAATTTTCAATGTACCCAGAATCTCAGCTGTATTTATGAAAGCATGGTCATAGTGAACCAGCTCTTGGCCCCTGAAGATGTTACCATAGAAGTTCTCCAATGTTCATACATCATTAAATATAATTTTATTGGGAGTTAGTTAATATTATAAAGCCATTTCACAGAGTGTCTGTTGGATCACTCGCTAATTTAGTCATGCCTATATTCTCATATTTATATTTAAGACACCATTTCATCAAAATGCAAAATACAAGTCAATCATGTTAAAAATACAAATATCTACATTTTAAAGGCTAGGTAGTTTCAGGTTCATATGTATATATGATCCATGAGTACTTTCAAAAGTGTATATACATTCACAAGAAAATTCAATAATCAAAATCACTGGTCTACTTTTGCACAGAAAGTACTTGTGTGCATATTAATGTACTTATTATTTTTAATTCCAATATCTGTACATATTTATGAGGCTCAGTGTGGTATATCGATTCATGTTGACATGGTATAATGGTCAACTCAGGTTATTTAACATATTAACTTATATAAGCTATTATTATTTCTTTATAGTGCATATATCCAAAATCCTTTCTTCTGTTTTGAGATTTATAATGCATCATTACTGAAAATTGTCCAGATGTTTCTCTGAAGTCCATGAACGTTAATATATAGGAATGAAAAATATCAGAATATTGAGAAGTCACAAGCATCTTACATTTTGCCTACAATAGCCATACTCTCTCTTCAGTAATTTCTGAGTCATAAAATTCAGTAATAGTATTCAAATACCCATTCTGTTCGGAATCTCAGAATGTATAAATTTTTGATGGTAGTCCAGTTTCAAAAATGCATAATTTTAAATTATTGACTCCTGCATTCTGTGGTCACAATATCAAAAGATGTTTGAAAGAATTATGGGACATAAACATGTATATTTGTTATTCATGATTGTGCTCTGGAAACCAAATAAGCAGAGAGCAGAAGTAATCATCAAAAGCTGTGTGTGCCTTAGTGTCCTTGTGTTACAGAGAAGGAGCTGGTGAATAGGAATTTATCTCCAAATCATCTACATTTTTCTAAGAAGGGATTTAGATTCCATGCAGCCCACGTGCAATTTTATTCTACCAATAAGAATCTATTTTACATTACCTTATATGTACCACAGATAAAATATATGGATATATATTTTAGAAATTCTAATTACTTCCAAACACAATTGTTTACTTTTTAAAAGGTATATCCCAAATGTAAGAATATAAAAAATCAAAGTATTCATAACTCTACCTCTGGGATCAGTGAACTGCCTATGAAAAATTATATGGTCACTCTGACACCAGAACATAACTGTTTACCTAATGTATTTCCATTAAAATTTAACTTTATTTTCTGGATTTAATATGAACTATTATTTACTACACAGTATTTGAAACAAAAAATCTGCATACACATTTTGTAGATGAATCAAATAATTATTTTGCATTCCTGCTGAATAGTCCTATAAATAATTTAAGTAAATACAGACATGATTTCCTTGATAATTTTAGGATATACGAGTTTGAGAGACTTTGTAAAGATTAAACAAATTCTTTTTTAAAAAATTATTTTATTTATTCTTTTTCAAGCAGAGAGAGCAAGAGAGAGAGAGAGAGAGAGAGAGAGAGAGAGAGAGAGAGAGAGAGAGAGAGAGAGAGAGAGCACCAGGGCCACCACCTTGTGAGTCTGGCTTATGTGGGTCCTGGGGAATTGAACCAGGGCCCTTAGGCACTGGAGGCAAGTGCCTTAACCGCTGAGCCATCTCTCCAGCCCCCTTAAACAAATTCTTAATATATCTCTAAATATATTTCATTCTTCTCATGAGGAAGTACACTGTTAAATTCACCAAAATTCCCTCATCCCTCAATCTGAATAAAGGCCTGAAAATTCTCTGACCTTATAAACACAGTGTCCTTTGGTTTAATTGAAACACAGTTTATACCATCTGGCTCAGTTCACACATTGAATAGCATCTTTTTGAAGGAGGTCAGAAGAAAGTGAATTACCTTCTAAATATTATCAAAAATCTATTCATAAGGTTTAAATGTTATCGGTGACTTGCCTGGTAGACAGCCAGAGACTAGAGAGTCCAATCCTAAGCACTTCTGCTAATATCGCTCTATATTTTCAATTTCATTAAAGATTCTCTTTTACTTTAATGTTAATTCTGCCCTTTGAGTGGTTAGAACTAAATTTTACCTATTTTTAAAATATTTCTTATTTACTTGCAAAGAGAGAGAGATGAAAGGAGGGAGAGAAAGGAGAGAAAGAGAGAGAGGGAGAGAGGGAGAGAGAGAAGGAGAGAGAGGGAGGGAGGGAGGGAGGGAGGGAGAGAGAGAGAGAGAGAGAGAGAGAGAGAGAGAGAGAGAGAGAGAGAGAGAGAGAGAGAGAGAGAGAGAGGAAGGAGTTACTACCCAGGACTTCCTGCCACTGCAAGCAAACTCCAGATGCATGCACCACTCTGTGTCTGTCTTTACATGGACACTGGGGAATCAATCCCTGGACATCAGGCTTTACAAGAGAGTTCCTAAACCACAGAGCCATCTCTCCAGCAACAATTTTACATATTTATTAAAGATATACTTTCTTCAAAATAGAATTTTGAAACGATAATCACATTTCCATGAGATGGAGTTGCTTCAATTTAGGATATGAGAAATTCATTCCATTTGGTACTTTTGTCAAAAGTTTGTACTCTGCCTGCTAAACAATAAAATTATATGCAATTACCAAAAAAAATCCACATTTCGGCTGCTGCAGTAGCCGCTAATAAACTCCTTGTAGTTCCTGAGCAGTTAAAATGTCACAAGTGTGACTGACAGTAGAATTTAATTTAATTTTCTTTGAAAACCACATCATCTCACAGTTCCATGAAGGGTAACCCACATCTTGGATTTAAACTGACTATTCTTTCCATCCAAGACCATGAATGAAAGCATCCTAATTTAAAACTTAATTGGTTAAAACCAAAGGCATGGAAGTTCTCTGGGGAATAAGAGAGAAGGAGGTGTTAATGGGAAGGGATGGGAAGGGGGGCCAGGGGATAAGGTGTTTGGGGGGAAATTAGATGAAAATACATTATACATATGTATTAAATTTTCAAAAGAAAAGATAAAAAGGCAAAAAGGAGTAGACTTGATATATGGTAACCATCAAGAACATCAAATTTATTATATCTAAATTAATAAACTTAAATTAAATATAAAATTAGACGTTTTGATTTTAGTTTAGCTGAAAAAATAGAATATCCTCTTCATTTTTCCAGCTTGAATTATTAAAGAAATTATAAATTGCACGAAATTGCAGGTCAATTTTAATATATTTCTGTCTATGTGAATAATGTAGTTCAAAGCTCTCATTTTCTTTCAATTGATAAATATGAAGCCATGTATTATAATGAGCATTTCATTCCTTCAGTTAATGAAAGATTCAATGAATTTCTAGAGAAAAAGAAAATGAACCAAGACTAAGATCTTACTGAATCTTGATTTGGGCAAATTGAGAAGATAATAGAGAGGGTAAGTATTTTAAGGAGTAGATATGTCCTTTTAATAGCAAAGGAATATTAAATAAAATCCAATCTAATCATAATAGCATCAATGGATTAAAGCTTGAGACAAAAATAAAATAAAGTAAAATAAAATAATAAAATAGCCTGGTGATCTCTAGATGGCACTGTCTTTGAATGGTTTGCTTCTGAGAGGGGCTTCTCTGAATGATGAGATTTCTCTTGATTGGAGAAATCTCAGAGACAGCCAACGAGTGTAAATCGCTGTGTTCCAAACTTGTTACAAAAATCTAGACTCTCAACCTAGGTTTGATTTTATACTAAATTAGGCTACAGTTTGTTACATAGGAGCAAATCACAGAGATAATTACCAAACAGTAGTTTGCTTATTTAACCAGGCCCCAAAAAACTGTCATGTAAGTGGAACCATTTAGTATGTGTTATTTATTAAAATGAGGACAAGTACCTCAAAATTGTAGTTCACAAGATTGGGGGGGCCCTCCTAATGTCTACACTATTTTCCACCAGGGCTATATGAATTTATATTCCCCACATTCTCAATCGAATTAGATTCCATTTGTTTATTTGATGTTAGCTATTCTGACCAGAGCAAGGTGAAATTTCACATCAACGAGCTTTTATTTACATTTTCCTGTCATCTCAAGGTGTTGGACACATTGAAAAAAATATTTATTAGCCTTCTTTTTTTATTTTGTTTTACAAGGTAGGGTCTCTCTCTAGCCCAGGCTGACATGGAATTCACTATGTAGTCTCATGTTGACCTTGAACTCATGGCAATTCTACCTCTGCCTCCTGAGTGCTGGGATTAAAGGTGTGTGGCACCACACCCAGTATTTATTAACTTTTTAATTATTTTCTTTGAGAACTCTGTTCAGTTACATCACCCATTTTATTGTGTTGTTTTCTTATTATTTAGTCTTTTTCAGTTCTTAGTGTGTTATAGATATTAATCCTCTTTAGTTATCTAGTTGGAAGATTATTCTTTCATTTTGTAAACTGTCACTTCATGCAATTAATCTTTTTTCTGTGTTGTACAAAATCAATAATTCCCTGTGATTCCCCTGTCAATTGTCATGGAGTGGCTAAAGTCTTATTCATATAATTCTTACCTATACAGACATCTTTTATTGTACTCTGTACATTTTTATTTAGTGGTTTCAAAGTTTCAGGTCTTATTTTCTGTGATCCATTTGGTATTAATTTTTGTGCATGGTAAAATACAGGGTCTAATTTTCTTATTATAATGTTAGGTATCCAGTTTCCCCAACACTATCTGTTGAAGATGCTGTCTTTTCCCCGATGTGTATGTCTAGCACTTTTGTCAAAATTGGGTGGTTGTAGTTTTATTGACTGATATCTGGCTCCTTTATTCTATTGCATTGATTCACATGCCTGATTTTGAGCCAGAAACATGTTGTTTCTATTACTATGGCTCTGTAGTATAATTTTTAATTGGAATGATGATGCTTCTAGCAATATCTCTTTTTTAGGATTATTTTGGCTATTGGTGTGAATTTCAGCATTGATTTTTTTTTAGTTCTGTGAAAACTAATGCTGGATTTTTGATGCAGATTGTATCACTAGTGTGAAAAAAGTCTCCCTGATTTTCTCTGCATTTTTGTCCTTGAAATACAAGAAAGCCATTGGTTTTTATTATTATTAACATATTTTGTATCCTGCCAGTTTTCTGAAAGTGTTTGTCAACTATGTTCTGGT